>PVLD010002393.1:0-167565 GCA_004027595.1 Dinomys branickii | reverse complement strand
CGCCGATATCTCACCAGTTATTGGAGTCCCTGCAGGCATGAAGGTTCCAAGGTGCCAGTCTATCCTTTGGGGCTTTCTGCGCGGCCCGCCCGATGCGCACGAACCGTGAGACCGCTGGGCGTTGCCGCCGCCAGAGAGCCGATCTCTGTCGGGAGTCGCCGGAGAGCTGCGCCGGGTCGGGGGGCGGGAGGGATCGAGCGGTCCGTGCTCTCAGGGCGCCCTGACCCAGTAACTCTTTCTCTCCGCTCCCGGCGCTTGGGTCTCTCCGCGCGGCCTGCCCGACACACGCGCAACGTGGGATTGCCGGGCGTCTCCGCCGCTAGCAAGCCGATCTCTGTCGGGAGTCGCCGGGGGGCTGCGCCGGCTCGGGAGGTGGCAGGGATCGAGCCGCCGTGCTCTCAGGGCGCTAGGACCCAGTAACTCTTTCTCTCCGCTCCCGGCGCTTGGGTCTCTCCGCGCGGCCTGCCCGACACGCGCGAAACGTGGGATTGCCGGGCGTCTCCGCCGCTAGCAAGCCGATCTCTGTCGGGAGTCGCCGGGGGGCTGCGCCGGCTCGGGAGGCGGGAGGGATCGAGCCGGCTGCGCTCCCACGGCGCCTGGACCGAGCCAAGCTTCCTTCCCGTGGGGATCGTCCCTGGCTCCCAGCGACTGGGGCTTTCCCACGTCTCGCCCCGGCAGCCTGGTCCGCCCTACCACATCTCCCCCGGCATCTCAGAGAAATACGCCCAGTCTAAACTTCCCAGCCGAGGTCCCGGCATTCACGCTCGCCAAGTCTGTCTCGAGCTGGTGGTGTTTATTAAGGAGGTTTGCTCCCTTGCTGCTCACCTGGTCGCCATCTTCCCCGGAAAGCCCTGTTTATTTCTTTACCAGTACTGGAGAATGAATTTAGGACCTTCACTTAGTTACATTCCCAGCCCAGTTTTTACTTTTTATTTTGACACAGGGTCTTACTAATTTCCCAACCTGGTGCTGAATTTCTTATCCTCCTGCCTCAGCTTCTCAGAGGACTGGGATTGTAGGCATTCACCACCACGCCCCGTGAAAGCGTGTTGTTTGAAGTTACACTTTAATACATAAAAACATAATGCTTATGTGTTAAAACATTTATAAAGGAGTATGTATACTTGTCTGCCAGTTCATGTGAGGTTAGTGAACCTTTCTGTGTTTCATAGGAATAGAAGTTTTGACTTGATCACCTTTGACTGTTCCTTTAGTACCATGAAAACATAAGGGTGGAAAGCAAAACACTGAGACAGGAATGTGACTTTTTAACTGCATGCTTCTCTTCCATAATTATGCATGAAATTCCAAAGAAAAATACCAATGAAAGCCATTTCTTACCTGCATTTTGGCCCCATGAACTTCACTGTCTATTTTCCAAAAGAATTATAAAAATTAACCTACTTTGATGAATTCTTTTGAACTATATCATGATAAAAATGTTTAATGAAACAACACTACCACTAATATTAGTTGTGTATACAGAAATTTATATTTTTGATGTGTTATCACAGGATAAACTGGGAAATGTAGTAACTGAATAGCAGTAATTGAAACAAGGGATAAGAAATTTTAGGTTGATCATTAAAAAATAATAAGAAAGTGACAATTTGAAAAATGAATTTATTGCTCTAATTACTCATTAGTAACTACAATTTGTACTCACTTATAGAGATTGGCAAGGACAGCTCTGCATACCTAATGATGACATTTTTGTATCAGTGTGCTACAAAATCTTTGTCAAACAAAAATTTCCTTTTTAAGACATCTGTTAATAGCTTACATGGCAGTTTTGGGTAACATTGGTATTTTTTAAATCACTAATGTAGATCTGAGAATTTATACTCAGACTTGAAATTACTATTTAACAATTTTAATTCATAATTTCTGTAAAAAATTAGGACACATGGACATTTTTTGTTTCAAAGTTCAAAATTGAGAAGAGATAATATGACAAAGAATAAGTTCCCTCAGTGTCCCGCTCCAGAGGTGACCAACAGCTTCTTCAGGCTTGGAAGCTTTTAGGTTAAAGTTGAAATTACTTTGCTTGTATGAGAGGTCCTCAAGTTATAATTATATTAGACTTGAAAATATTTTTCTACCATTTCACAATGTTACAAAAATACAATGTCAAAGTTATGCAGAGGTTGAATTTCAGTATAAATCATTATGTATTTCAGAATTGAAGGGGTTATTTGTGGTAAAAGCCAAATATAGTGAAGTGATATTGTTAATCTTTTGTGAAATTCATACTCAAGAGGCTTAAGGAGAGTTTGAGTAATTTATCTCCAAAAGCTGTTTATTTTGGCCTCAAGGAATCTCATGAACATTAACTGTGAAACAACAGAATTTACAATTATGGGTTAATTTACAAACTTTTTCCCTGAAAACTCTATGAACTTGACCAACTTTCAAATTCGGAGATAATTAGCGATTTCCCGCTCCAAATTAATCTGTAAATTTTAAATTTATAATCTGTAATTCTAGCTGATCTGTAAATTTTAGCTTAAACTATAAACAATAACCTTTTTGTCAATTCCCAGCCTCCTGTTGTTTTGTTGTTGTTGTTGTTGTTGTGGTTGTTGTTTTGTTTGTGTTATCAGGAATCAAACTCATGACCTTGAGCTTGCCAGGCAGGCACTATGCTGCTGGGCTACATCCTCAACTGGGCTCTTGTGAATCAGCTAAAACCTTCAGGACAGAGTGTTCTTATAGAATCAGAAGGTGACACTCAACTTAATCACTGCCAGTGGACTCCCGCAGTCCCCACAAAACCGTGACCCCGGCGGTATAGTATCCAGTCAGTGTGCCCATGTGTTAGCAATAGATTAATGATTTTGCCAAAACTTAGCAATAAATATGTCTGTTCTACTCAAATATCCTTAAGTCTAAATGTTCACCCTCCAACAGTTTATGGTCAATCAGACTTTGCATGAAGCTGCCACATTTTTTTCTAGCTCCGCAGCTAGCCTGCAGTTGACTACCCATTTTGGAGCGGCTGTGGCTGCCAAAGGCAAATCTTACACCACTGCTGGGCTACCTCTCCCGGTAGAATGGAGGTGGTGCATTGAGCAGTTAGGTAAGTGGGTGAATGCCTTGGGTTTTCTCAATAGCTTACCGTAAGGAAAATTCTGAACAGCAAAAATACTGTTAGTCCAGCCTATGCTGGGATGAACAAAGGATGTGGTTGAGCCAACACTTCTTTCTTGTGCATCACAATGATTCTGACTGTTCTAGAACTGATAAGAATGAGGAAGAAAGAAGGCAGGATCAAAGTGACATGAGGCTGCTCTGCAGAATACCTTACATCATTATTTCACTGAATCCTCGTGGAAATTTTGTAGTTTATGTTAGCCTCATTTTTCAGAGGCAGGAACTGAGGCATGGAAGAGGTTCTTCATGTAAACAGAAAACAGGAGAAAAGGGAAAACTGCATATGTGTCATAAAGTCGGCATCAGAATGAGCTTATACTTAAACAAGCAAAACTCCGCTTAAGCATTTCTCTATCTGAATAATTAAGAAAAGCTTCAAGTCAGTAAAAACTCAGTGCTTTGAATTCATAAGTTGTCAAAGTAGCAGATCATTTCAGGAAAAAAATAGAAGACCACTGGATAAGGAAAAGAACCTCTCAAACTAGTGTCTACAAAATAAATTGAATAGTTTATTTTGCAATGTTTTAGTAACTGTAGGTATGATTTATAAACACAGTTGTTTGTTCAAATTTACATATATAGATATTTAGAAATTAAACCTACATTTATGATGATCTCAGTACTTAAATTTCTTTTAAAATGACCAGTTTTATACATTTTTCAATTTTCTGTTAACCAAAGAAAATATGCATGAAATATGTGTTTACTCTATGCGATATGGCTCTCTAAACATATTAACCCTAATATTAAATAAGTGACAGTTTCTGTACCTTATGTCTAAGGGTGTGGGGAAAAGTGTCTTTGATGACAAAAAGAAAGTTAAAATTGACAATACCTACGTTTGGCACGCAAGCGTCATTTTCGTCAAACTCACACCAGCATTTTTTCTTTAACTCTGAATTTGAACACAAAAATGCATTAGAGGCTCTGTGTGCTCAGCAGAAGAATGCTCTGTGTGCTTGGCCACTTTGCTTCATTCTGACACTGCCTAATTGCACAGGAGGCAACTGATCCTGGGAAAAATTGTGAATGAAGGGATGTCTGTGTCTTGTAATGTAGTAATAGCATCTCTGTCTGCTGAGCTTTTTGACTTTCAGAGTTGTTTTCTCTTCTCACAACTTTTCCTCTTTGCGAATACCCAATTTCTTCCTCTTTTCTTTAATTTACCCTTATTAATTCTCGTCTGGTGACTGGACTGAAACTTCCTGAGCTGAAAATAATGCTATGGTTTAATGTCTGTCCTAGTCCATACCTGCTGCTATCACAAAATGTTCTAGATTTGATGACCCAACCTATCAAAATTAGAAATTTAGTTCTTATAGTCCTGCAGGCTGACAAGTCCAAGATCCAGGGCTACAAGATTCAATGTCTGATGACTGCCTGTTCCATCTGTGGCATCTTCTAGGGGTGTCCTCATGTAAGGGCAGAGATAGAAGCACAAAGAGCTGGGAGGGACGGACCGGTCTCTGAAAGCTCATTTATAAAGGTGCTAATTCCACTGACGAGGGTGGAGGCCTTGCCGCTTAATCATTCCCTAAAGATTTCTTCTCTTACTCGTGCTGCTTTGGCGATTCAGTTTCAACGTATGAATTTGGGAGGGATACACATCAAATCGTAGCAATATCTTATTCCCTTTCCTTCAACAGTGGGCTCAAACCCAGAGCCGCTGCACAGAGCCACTTCCCTGGCCCTCTTTATGTTTTATTTTGAGGCAGGGTCTTACTAAGTCTCTAAGTTGTCCAGGCTGTGCATGAACTTGGATCCTGCTGCCTCAGCCTCCCAGAGTGCTGGAACATAGGTATGCACCACTGCATCCAGTTTATTTTAAAAAGATGCAATATACATTAAAGAAATGAAAATTATTATATTTACAATCACTCACTCACTGTTGTTTTATCACCATTAACTCATTTAATCCTTACTACCTAATTTGGACTTTCAGATTGTCACTAGAGGGATGTTTGGGAAGCAATTGATCTTTTTATCTTTGAAATCAAATTGAGAGAGAAATTGGATGCAAAAAAAGTACATTATTTACTTGTATGAAAATGTCATAAAGAAGCTTATGATATTGTAAATAGGTGCTGGTAATGATATACAAATAAATTCAAAATTTAAGAAGAGTAAGACACTACATCGCAAAACAAAATTCAATTTGTATGGCCAGTCTTGTCTGTGACTACTGTCATAGTAATTATAAGTCAAGACCAACCAAACAGAAAAGCTTGTAGTCAATAGGGTGTGATGGCACAAGCCTGTAATCTCAACACTCAGGAGGCTGAGGCAGGAGCATTGCCACAAGTTCGAGGCCGGCCTAGACTACATAGTGAGGCAATAAGATCTTATAGTTAGTCTGATTGGATATGGGGCCATAATGATAGAACAAAAGCTAAGATTCAATCAGAATCTCATGAAAGATATTTTAATGACTCACAATAAACTAGAAATATTCACTTTTTTTTTTTTTTGGTACTGGGGAATTGAACTCAGGACCTTGCAATTGCCAAGCAGGTGCTTATTCCACTGAGCTATATCCCCAGCCCAGTATTCACATCTAAGTTTGAAGAATTTATGATGAAATGGTAATTCTTGAATTTTTGCAAATGTCTCTGTAGTTGAGAGGCTATACTACTCATATTTTGTTATGAGTGATATTACATATATTTTGTCTAGTATTTTAATAGGTTAAAAAGCTAATTTTAAAGAGTTGGACCATTACACTGCAATCCCAGTGTCAGAACGAGTTGCTGATAAATAGTAGTTGCTTTCCTTTTTCAATTTTTAGCTCTTTTGAAGTAGCAGGGGTCAAACCCAAGGACAGGCTGTGTAAGTGCTCTCGGTGCTCTGCCACTGAGCTCCATCTCTAATACAGCCAGGGTTTTAAAAATTTACTTTATATTTTTAATATAAAAAAAGCAAAGTAACAAGCCCACCCTACTTAACCCTAACATTATGCTGTACCTTTTAAAGATAAAAATAAAGTACTAATTTTGTATGCGCCACACTTCTTCAAAAAGCTTTCTTCATAAAAATAAAGATGAATTGATTTATTCTTTGTAAAGATACTATACAGTGTTCTAAATATGTTTCAAGGATATCAGAAATTGTTTTTATTTTACACCTGTTTTATTTTATATTTATTTAATTCTTTAGTATGGGACACTATTTAGGTGTGAAATACATTGTCCTTTTAGTCTAGTGAATTTTACTCTGCCAAGAATTGCTAAAGTCCTTTCTACATATATAAACTAATTAAAGAATTAAAATCCACATGGTACTCATTTAAGTGAATTTTTACCAAACGTTTTAGAGCATATAAAAGAATTAGCAAAGAAAATATGTCACTACTGAAAACAGCAAAAGCACAGGATGCTAACAAGAGTAGATTAACTTTAATGGAGAAGCATCCATTTTAACTGCAGTAATGGTTCAAGTTTCTTAAATCTCATGATAAACTGGGTGATAGGAAATGCGTCTAGTCTGAGGTTTATTTTTGTACAATAATTCTAGTTGTCATTTCATTTCTTAGCTGCTAGTTTCTCAAAGATGTCTTTAAGGAAATAGTACAACTTACTGATTAAGCTAATACAGGTAAGACTAAAACTGTCATTTTCAACACAGTGCATGAGAGTGAGTTGTAGAAAAAGCAATGTTGGTGCTTATCTCCCAAAGTTTCTGATTGGAGATGAGCCTGGGTGGAAAAAAGAAATCAAATAAACAGCTCTATATGCAGCCAAAGTTCAACCACGTGAATCTATAATTCAACCACTTGACTTTATGCTTTTCATACAGTTATTTCTAACACGCATCTGTTTTCTGAATGGTGCCTTTGCCCTTAAACATGGAAAGGGTACTATTTCATAAAGTATTCATTGTGCTACCGGAGTCAGCACTGATTTGGTTCAACATCCTTAACATGGAAATGTTTCATCAAATATATTGGCCCGAACATGTTACAGTGAGTAACTTGAAATGCGGGAAGAGTCACTTTAGAAGTTAGACATTAGCCTTTGTCTTCTGCTACTGTGAAGGGTGATGTAAGACCAGCAGTTTGTGCAACTCAGTTTATCGTCAGTCGTTTAGGTGGCTGAGTCATGTTCTGGAAAATATTGTTTGATATTTTTGCGACCTTGATAACTAGCAGGGAACTGACTTACTCAATGTTCTGGGTTCTAAGACAAATTCTACACATTGATAAGAATTCAGCTCTCGAAGTGAACATTGTTTAAATGGAGAAAAGCATTTAACGGCCTTTTCCAGATCATTTTCCTTATTGGTACCTGTTTGTAGTGTGTGGTTACATTCCTTGTTGGGAGCTGGTACACATCCGTTACACATCTTAATCCCTTTTTTCATCTCCTCTCCCTCCCTTCCTCTCCACTCCATCCATTCTTCCTTCCTCACTTTGCGCTTAAGATACAGTTCCAGAATGAGATCTTACTCGACTTATCCTCGTCAGCTTCCTATTTAATGAACGTTGAAGTCTAGATGATTCCTTTTCTTTTCCCTTTCTATCAAGACTAATTATGGAGATGGAAATTAGGAATAAAATCTGCTAACAGGATAACCAGCGAAAACATTATAGATCTTTTACATCCTCGCAAATAGCTATACATTTAGGGTACTAAAAAGAGTGTACACAAAATCAAATGTGAATAAAATTTTCTAGGGAATTTAATGTCTGTAGGTGGCCTTTCATATGTCCCAAACTAGAAATAAGTCAATCCACAGTTTAGCGACATACAAATTTCTTGAAAGACAGCATACAACAGTAAGTTTGAAAGAAATTTTATAACTTAAGTTTTAGCTCCCAATTACCATGATAGATTTTACTAACTAAGGAAGATACTTTCTTTTTCTTGTTTTTTTTGAAACAGGGTCTTGCTATATAGTTCAAGCTGCCCCAGAACTAACTATAGCCCCACCTGGCCTTGAACTTGCAGCAATCCTCTTGCTTCAGCCTCCTGAGTCCTGGGATTACAGGCATGTGCCACTGGGCCAGTGATTCATATGAGAGTTTATCATGGTTTAAAATATGTTTTAAAATTTATCATTGGTTTTCCTTTCTGGTTCAATTATGCATATAAATCACAATTTACAGAGTAGTTAGGTTATATATTAATAAAATCTAAATAAAGTAGAATTTTTTCATGATATTTCACAAAGATGGGATTTGGGGATTGGTTTGACTTGCCCTTGGATTTGAATGAAATGCCGTGGTCTATACCATGCAATGCTAGTACTACATGACATGTAGTGGCATTAAAATTAATCAAATTATCACCTAAAATTGATTGTGATTAAAAATCTTCAAAAAGAAATACTTTAAGAGCCTGAGTAGTTGTTACACTTACCCAGCATGAATGTATTCATGATTTCAAAGGACCTGCATCTAGAATAAATTCTTCCCAGCTAACTGGAATGCTTATAGAAAACAAATGACCTCAGGTTTCTAACTCTTACTGCAAAACCTAGTCAAAGAACCTGAGAACATCTATGGTAGACTTAAAAGAATCACTTACTTATAGCAGTGACACAAGTATTGTTGGAAACCTAATTTAATTACACATGTTATACCTTTCTAAGATAAGCTGAATTCACAAGCTAGCCAAATCTATTCCTTGCCAACTGAGGTATCAGCTGGAACATGGGGGACTCTGAACCTTGGAATGGAGCCATTGTGAATGGAAGCCTTTGCCTTTCCATGGTCTGAGAAGACTAGCTTTCCCTTGCTAGACAATCCAGAAATAACCTTACCCAGGGTAGTTGTCTTGCAAGGGGATGTCCACTCTACTCAAGACTTAACTCGACCATCCTTTGCTGTCTCTAGACTCATTACTAAGGTCATGTCTGCACATGCCACATGCCACATGGGTGCAGAATCTCAGCCAGGACGAAATAGTTTGTAAACAGAGAGACTTGACATTTTTGCTAACAGTATGGCAGATAACTTGGGAGTATGTAACAGAATTAATTCTAAGGATACTGGGGAGACATCAGGTAGCCTCAGTTGGAATCACATTTATTGATATAGGTGCATTCACTAGTGATTTTGAATTTAATGCAGTAGCTTGTGCTGCTGGAAGGAATCTAGTCTTCTTGTTTGTTTGACTGAAAGTTAAACTACTTGGCGGCTTATATATAATGAGGGAAAGATCACAGAATGTCTTTGGGATAGTAGAAGCCCAAGGGTTAAGGAGAAAGGAAAATTGGAGTATGTTTATCATGCACACCAAACATAACTGTTTCCTAACCCCATCTTTTGAGACAGTCCGGAGGAGTCTCATGTTAGGGAGCCATTAGTGAAGAGAGCACCTGCATTCTTGAGCAGCTCTGTGATGACCGTCCTCTTTAATCTAAATGGCAGCACTTAATTTCCAAAAACAGCTTGGGCACATTTATTGTAATAGACAGCAGAGACATAGTGGTATGATAATGTTTGCCCTACAGGGATATTTGATGAAAGGCAGTCTTTCCAGTGGGCAGAATTTCAAGTTGTACATTTGGCTGTTCATTTTTTTTTTTTTTTCTGGTTTGAGAGATGGGTAGAAGTATACTGTGCTAGTTTATTAGGGTTTCCACAACAAAGTACTGTAGTACTGGATGGACTAAAGAACAGAGATTTTTTTCTTCGTAGTCCTGAGATTAGAAGTCCAAAATCAAGATGTCAGTAGGGTTGGTTTCCTCTGTCTTCTCCCTATGCCTTTGTATGACCTTTCTTGTGTCTGTGTATTAATCTCTTTTTATTTAAAGTCAGCAACCATACTGTGCTACAGTCCACCTGTACCACCTGATTTTACCCCGACTGTCTTTTAAAAGACCATATCTCCTAATACAGTGGCATTGTAAATTACTGGGGGTTAGGATTTCAACCATACCAACTTGGAAGGGGCACTATTGTAACATCTGTGCTGCTTTGTGAGAAGTCATGGTTTAATTAGATGATGAGGGCCTTGGCAAGAATTGGGATTGGAATACTTAGACAAGGAAGTCTGGGGAAGAGGCATATGGATACACCTTTCAGAATAGCCACAGGGTGTGAAGATATTTATGTCCCACATAAATGCTCATGGAAAATCATTCACTGCAGAAGACACTCAACACTAAGGTGGGTAAAATTTACATATTTTTTGCTTGGCTGTGTGTTTCCTTCATTAGTTACCTTGGCACTGACTTGTCTACAGTGACCTTAGAGGTAGGAATACAAAGCTCAGTGTGGGCTTAACAACTTCTCTCTCTAAAGCTGATCTGGTTACCACCATTAAGTACCTGAGAAGAACCAGCAGCCTGGTTCTGACAGGTGAATGAACTACTGCTTTCAGCGAGGAAGAGAGACTTTGTACTCACTAAAATAAGGATCATGTCCTGCACATGGATTTGTTTTCTCTGCTAGCATCAGCATCCTTGATCTTAGGGATGTTTTCGTGATATTCTGGGTCATGGTATTTTGCGTACAAACTTGGTCACATAATGTTCATTTTTTTCTTTTGGCTTGACTTCTTTCAGCATAACCGTCTTGTAATTCATCCATGTGGTTGATTATATCAGCAGACGTTGGAAAGAGCTTGCCTGACCCAAGTTCCAGCTACGTGATAGACTTATACACCTTTTTATTCTGAAGTAGTGTTACAGAGTATGAATTTATCACTTACTTATGGGTGGAGGTTCCGATTACTCCTTGTTTCAACAAAGCTTGCATGAAAGTTTTTGTTCAGATCTTTGTGTGGACATGTGCTTTCATTTCCTCCTGGCTAATTACCTAGGAGTGGGATGGGTAGATTATATGTATTATATATGACTTTTTAAGAACCTTCAAACAGTTTTTATGGTTGTATTATTGTTTGATATTTGAGAACTACATACCCCCAATCTGGCAAATTTAATATGGCCAGTATTTTCAGTTCTATACATTATGATGTGTGTATAGTGGTATCTCATTGTGATTTTCATTTGCATTTCCCCAAGGTACCCATCACAATCATGGCAAAGAACATACCCATCACCTTAGAAAATTTCATTTTCATGTTCTTGTTTGTTTATCTTTGGCAAAATGATGGTTCAAATCTTTTGCCCACTTAAAAAATTGGGCTGGTAGTTTTATTATTAAAGGTATTTGAGTTTTTAATTATATATTCTAACTTCAAGTCCTATATCCAAAATGATTTGCAAATATTTTCTCCTAAAGTCTGTGGCTTTTATCATCATTCTTATAACCACATAATTGGAAAAGCAGAATCAAACTTTCATGATATTCAGATTATCAGTTTTATTTGACATGTCATATTTTTCTATTTAAGAAATATTTTCCCATCACTACCTCATACACAGTTTTTCCTAGAGTTTTTATACTTGTAAGTTTCACACTTGTATATCTATGTTTCATTTTACTTTATTTTAGATTAATTTTGTTTTGTTTTACTTTTTTAATGTACTGGGGATTGAAGTCAGAGATATATCTTTATTCTGAATAGGATCTTACTAAGCCCTAAGTTACCCAGGTTGGGTGGGAACTTGCAGTCCTCTTGCCTCAGCCTCTCAGACTACTGGAGTTATAGGCTTATGCCAAGATGCCTAGCTTTCATTTTTTGTAGAATTTTTTGTGATCTGAGGTATGTGTCAAGGTTTATGTTTTTGTATATGGAAACCCAGTAGTTCTAGCACATTTGTTGATCATTAACATTCTTCTTATTAACTTTTCAAAATAAGTCACCTGATTACTGTTTTCTGACTAGATTCTGATATGTACAATGCATTACTTGAATTGTGACCTAGATTTCTAAAATATTTTAACCATTTCTTCCCAGACATCCTTAGCCTACTGCATAGATAGTGACCTAATGGGACCCTAAAGACAAATACTTTCATAATAAAACTCATTTTGTTGGAAATATTTTTTAACATTCTGTTTACCCAATATCTAGTGATAAAATATTTTAGAAGTAAGTGACTTCCTCAGTCAATGCTCCTACTTATTAATACTATATTCTAAGTACACCCAAGGGTTTGAATTGGTATATTGTTTAAGTGTTTGTACTTAAATATTGGAAATAAATGGCTGCCAATTTGTTTTTCTTAAAAATAGTCCTAAGTATGTCAGATGAAATGATGGCTATTTAGACTGGATGAAACCAGCTGAACAACCCATCAATAAACAAAATCAAAACCATATAATCAGTAAAACAATGGTAACCTAAAATAAATGGTTTATACTTTTCTGGAGACTTAATTAATCATTTTATTGTTTTCCTTTTCAATGACTCTTAGATTATAATGTAGATAGGGGAAATGATGAAATGGAAAGTGTAAAGATTTTGGGACACTTACTGCTCTGTGGATTCTTGTCACTAGGATTTGACCTTAGGTCAGATTCTTAAGTTAGCGTCTTTCTAAGAAACAAAAAATGGAGATCATAAAGTTCATTGTTCTAAACTGATGACAAGTTTGCATCCTCTTTCATAATAATCCTATGTCTGAGATATGTTGTGAATTAATGATGATCTCCTTAGTTGTGACCTGGTAGAAAAGTCTAAGCTAATGGCTGGAAAATGAACATATTCTAAAAGTGGTCTCTAAAGTTTGAACATATATAAAATAACCAACTGGGCTGCTGCTTCTGCAACTCAAATAAGCCTTCATTTGCTGTTGTACAGTAAGGAGAGGAAAGGTTATAATATTGAGAGATTTTCTAATGAGGACGAAAGAGGCAGAATACATTTTCAATACTGAGAATGAATCCTGCACCAATTTTTAGACCAAAGAATAAAGGAGGGGTTGGTTGATAAACTACTCAGAAATAGAAACTGTGTTAAAGGTGATATTTGGGCTGTTAGGCTTTCTTCAGGCCATAATACAGAAAACTAATGTTTTTATGTTTCTTTTGCCCAAGGAAGGCCTCAAAAACAGAATGTTGCCTTAAACCTTATTCTATATTCTGCAGAGTATTTTAAAAACTAGAAAAATATTGCTGGGGCAAAAATGATTGGGGCTCTGAAAGATCAGAGGAAAGCTATTTTTTTTTAAATAAGCAGACATGGAGAACCCCATCCACAGAGTTATTCTGAATTCAGTATTCTAGCTGCAGACTTTAATAGTAAATAAGACTGACCTGCAGTTCACTGTATTCTTGGATCTGAGTGTTGCTTTCCTTTAGATTGCTTTGCTTGTTACTTTACCTAATTTTCTATAATAGTTTTCCTCATATTTTAGTTTTAAATTAAGTATTGAATTGTAAAATGATTTTAATTACACAACTGAATTGTTCAATACACTATGTATCATTTGATAACAGCTTGAAGCTATTATTAAATTGTCTGAAAATACTTTTTATAAGTGATCAAAAATAGCAATATTATTTTAAAAATAAAAATGACAGAAATCAAAGTATTAACCCCAAAAACTACTAGAAAGTTTCTTTTCTTTCTTTCTTTCTTTCTTTCTTTTTTTTTTTTTTGGTATCAGGAATTGAATTCAGGACTTTGTAGTTGCCAGGCAGGTGCTTATGCCACTGAACTATATCCCCAACTTTTTTTTTTTGAGACAGGTCTTGCCATGGAGTTCAGGCTGATCTTGACCTCACTATGTAGCCCAGGCTGGCCTCAAACTCATGGTGATCCTCCTACCTCAGTCTCCCAAGTGCTGGGATTACAGGTGTGTGTTACCATGCCTAGCTGCAGGCTGTACTTCATGTCGTTTTATTTGTGCAGTGAGCAGACAAACATACTTTGAACCAAGTGTTTGTCTTTGATGGACAATGATAGGGGCATATAATATTTACTGAAAATGTAGGATTAAAAGTCTAGTTAGCTGTCACAATTACCAACTATGCTTGCCAGCTGTCAATATTTACAAAGTGGAGTAAGCATCCACCATATATAGCACAAAGAAATAGAATCAAGGCAAGGAAAAGCACTACTGATCCCCAAAAGCTGAATCTGACCTGTGTTTTTCCTGCACTATCTCATTTAACCCTCATAGTACCTTGAGGGGAATACGAGAGTGTATCATTTGTTACACAGCTAGAAAGTGCCCCTGTTTGGAGCCACTGTGTTTGCTCTCAAAGACTACACAGAGCTGCCTCTTAAAATATCCCATATATTTGTTTTTTAAATTTGGTAGAAGGCACAAGCTTCATAACCAAGTAGCATTTCATCAAGTACTGTGAAATGCATTAAATATTCATGGAAAGTTGTATATCTTTAGTATTATATTTTGTGTGTTCTATAAAAACATAGATTTCTTACTGTTTCCTGTTTGTTCATTTGTTCATTCATTTGTTTGTTCCTTCCTTCCTTCCTTCTCTCTTTCCTTCCTTCTTTATGCTGGGTATTAAACACAGAGCTTCTCGAACACTAGGCAAATACTATTCTACTGAGCTACAACTCTAGACTTTACTGTGTTTCTTAGTATGTCAGTATTAGACATTTCAAAACGTCACATTTTTGTGTTAAAGTTTATTTTTTGCTTCATTTTATTCTAAGGTAATGAGCCTTAATTTATCACATTTTTTTCTGGGAGAAAATGGAGCTCAGATAACTTAATAAAATAACAACAAATTCTTCTGCAATAAGGAAATCAATCATTCAGCCCAGTGCCTGTTATCCTAGTTACTGTCCTGGTGAATTTGAGACCTGAATATCACAAATTTGAGGTCAGCCTGGGCAACTTAGTGATAACTTGTTTCAAAAGAGAATGTAAGGGTCTGGAGCTGTAGCTCAGTGACAGAGCACTTGCCTAGCATATGGGAGGCTCTGGGTTCAATCCCCAGCTATTCAACAAAAAGGAAGAAACCATGCATGAAACAAATGGTCTATCTAAACTTATATACGTTGGTGGCAGCTATGTTCTCTTGTTAATTTTTAAATTCTCTTTGAAATGTCCAAGTAGTTTTCATATTTTATGTTTTCTTAACTAATAATAAACTAAGTGACAGAAGATGGACACAAATTGGAGGAAGGTTTTCCAGTGGATTAGGATAGATTCTTGTGATCTTTATGATTATCTTACTTCCTAAAGAGCTGTGTAAATTTCAGAGATTCTGACACAGTTGCAGCAGCACATGTATGAGGGGTAAGGAGTTCATGCCTCATATCAGCTGTTGGAGTTTCACTGAGCAAATAAGCCTGAGGATGCCACACTTTCTTCCCCCTCAGGTTTAGGGTGCTTGCTGGGAGTCACTATTTCAAATTAGCTGCAGGACACTAAAATGTGTGGTCTGCAAAGTCAGCTTCTGTGACCTCTTTGAGAACATTTGTGCGGTGGTGACCTTGGGGAACACAGCAGGAAAGGACAGAGGTGGAGAGGCATTTTCAGGAAAGTGTGAGAAACAGATCGTAGTTGTATAGATGCCCCTTGATATCTTTGGGGGATTAGTTCCAGGATCCCCTGTGTATTCCCGATCCTTACCTAAAGTGGTTTATTACCGGCAATGACCCACCCACATCCTCCCATACCCTTAAACCTATATACTATCTAAAGAGTACATGTAACATGATATAAAAGCTTTGGAAATATTTGTTATTCCATATTACTTAATGAGTAACAGCAGTGAAGTCTCTACATGTTTAACATAGATGCAATTTTCTCCTCAAATCTTTTCTATTTGCAGTTGGCTGAATCCATGGATGTGGAACCCATTGCTAGGAAGAACTGGCTGTATTTTCAACTCCTTGGGTCAGAGCTAAGTGAGCTACAAAGGATGAAGTCAGGACTCCTCATCTGTCCTCTTCACTCTAGTGCAGACACCACTTGGTGTGTAGCGCAGCCAATCTCTTCTTAATTACGGCACTTAGGGGCCACATCCGATGGCTAACTGAGGTATATGTTGTTCTCTTCCTTCTCGGAATGAATTAAATTTTGCTTTGGAGGTGTAAGGATATCCATAATACCAACTAACTCTGAGACATTCCGAGGAGTTCAGATCAAGCAATGAAGAGCAGTGGCTCAGGGCTACACTTGCAGGATTACAGAGAACTGTTCCTCAGTGATAAATTCTAAATCTGAGGATCTGAATGTGTATATGATTCAGTGAGTCATAAGACCGTATTAGAAGATATGAAGAAAAGGTGAAAACATCTTTTGCAGTAGTCTTTCCCATGACCCATGCTATAAAGTAAGTGCTGTAGTATTTGCAGAATAAAAAAAATGTATCCGTCAGTATGTTCAGATGCTTTTTCAATTATGAGAAAATTTCTTATTAAAGTAATGTTATTTTTAAATACTTTGGTACTAAACTTAGTACTGGTTCCATGAAATTAGCTTTTTTCTTCCTCTCTGGTGATTTGAGACAGGAATTAGGATTCTACTAGGCAGAAGGACAGCAGTCCCAAGATGGAGTCAGGAAGGCCAACTTGGAGTCTGTGCAGTCACAGCCATTCAGGGATCTTATGAAACATTTGCCAGGTGTCCTGAGGCTGTCCAGGCTCTCCCCAGAGCATGATCAGGCAAATCTTGCCTTAAGAGTGTATGGACCCTGCAGGGACACTATGTGAACACCGCATAGTTGGACCCTGAGAAGCATGTAGGCGCCCGTTGTGTGGAGATCCCAACGCTTAGCAACAGCCCATGTTCCCCTCTGTGCCCCTGTAACACTCCAGATGAAGGGTCGTCATGGGTCTCCTCCTCAGGACTACCTTCCGGCTAGCAGGAACTCCACTTCCTTCCTTTACATCTTTTACTTCCTGGCCATTATATCTTTTAAATACAGTTGCTGGCACCCTCCGTCCCCTGTCCATGGTTTCATTCTTCATCACTGTGGAATATCATCTCAGCACTCAGGTAACAGATCAAACCCAGCACCTTGACAATGAACTACATTCTAGCCCTTCAGGTTTGGTTTGTTATTTATTTTAAATTTTGAGACAGGGTCTTGCTAAGTCACTAAGTTGCTCAGGCTCAGCTCGAACTGGAGATCCTTCTTCTTTGGCCTTCTAGGGTGCTGAGACTACAGACCTGGGCCACCACATCTCACATGAAATTCGTTTTTTGACACTTTCTTTGGTCATTCTTTTGGCTACTGATAGTTTTGCAACTTGATAAAAGAAGTGTTAGCATGTTGCATTTTTTGAAACATCTCATCTTATTTATTCCAAGTTGTGATCCTCCTTTGGAAGGAGTTCAGGTCATTTAATTTTTTGTAAACAAACACTGAAGAAGTAATTTAGAAATATAGACTGCTAGAGTCAAACTAGATTATTTTCTGAATTAACTCTATCATTTAGTCTAAATTGAGCTATTAAGTTTCCCACCCATATTTACTGGGTATTTTTCCTGGAGAGACAATCTTAGACCTTTATATTTGTACCTTGACATTTTTGTTGTTTTTATTTTTAAATAGCAGTTTCCACATTTTTCTTTATTTCTTTAAGCTAAATAAGATTCATGATTGTTAAAGGCCAATGTATCCTGGTGAAAGTATTTATTTTCCATAAACAAAAATAACAAATAATACCGAGGCACTGACAAATATCTTTTCCTTGAGGTATTGATTCAGGTCCCCCAACCCAACCTTACCCATCCTGTGAAACTGTGGAAGGTGGTTGGTAGTGAGACTAAGAACACTTTACTTCAAGAGCAAATTAAGAAGGTCGAAACAGTAAAGCAATGCTCGGAGGTATTGGCAAAAGCTTTTGCATGAAGAAGCAGCGAGTAAAAAATATGAAATGCATAAAAAGTCTGCACAGCAGTTTTAGGGCTTTGATAAAATATAAAATGTCTTTAACCCCTTTGCTGTTCTTGCAAACGCCTGCAATTCAAGAATTTTATTATTCTGTGGCTAACGTATTTTAAACCTCAATAACTGAATGTTTCCTTTGGGAAACCTTCAGGCAAACTGTATATTGATTTTCTAAGGATGCACTGTATTTTTCATTAGTACCAAGGTTTGGTGGATATTTAATCATTTGTTCACCAAATTCCTCTGAAAATGAAAATGAACTACTACGTTTTGGTTACGGAGACTTCAGAGCATAGGCATTAATTTTTGTCTATTAGATGCCACCAGGCCAGCTATTTTAACATTCTTCTCAGCCAGAGCATGTTCTACCAAATCTCTTCTTTAACTTGGTGTGCCCTTTTCCCCTAAATGCCATCCTTATCTGCCACTTAGGTCTCATGCACCTTTGGTATAGCCAGTATCAGAGTGTTTTTTGGATTTTCCATTTTGAGCTATAAAGTTACAGATTTGCTTATATTCTACAAATATCAGTGCAAATCATATGAGCTCCTCTGATCAAGCCTTCATTTGAATTATTGATGCTGTTTAATATACATTGTCTGGGCTGGAGGTACAGCTCAGTGGGCTAAGTGCTTGCCGCTGAGCACTAGGGCCCTGAGTTCGATCCCCGGTCCCGAAAAAAAAAATATATATATATACATTGTCTTCTGTTGGTAGAAAACTACCCTGTGATGTAGATGATGTGGCTTTTGCAGTGACAAGTAGAATTTCTCAACTAATTTTGGGATGCATTCCAGTCCCACCCTCCATAAACCACTTCATTTGTGCGACAGTGGAGAGAGCTCGTTTTCCCCCCTGACCTCCTGAAGCCAAATGTATAAGCAAGAGAGAAGATACATGTCCCAAGTGAAGCTCACAACTTATTTTCCTTTATAGTCATTACACAGCAGAGTTTTGATTCTACCTGCTTCTCCAGCCCCAAGGAAAGTTACATGGTTTGAAGTGGTGGTTGGTACCTTTCTTGGGTATGCATTTAGATAATACAACTTGCCAATGAGTCAACAAGCCCCCTATACCGACATGCCAACGTGGATGTGCTGGTTTTATTTCATTCTGACAAACTCCTGAAGTAGAGGCACAGTAGTGTGCCAGTGTTAGAAACGAGGAATCAGATGAGCTTATAAGCTGAGGTCTGTGTTTTAATTTAGTGGTGGTTCTGTATCCTCTGGAAATATCAAGCATCTACTGTAATGAGAATAACTGAAAGAACCAAAGAAAGAATCAGTGCACACATGGGCACGCGATTTCATAGTTCCTGCTTCATCCTTACAGCTTTGAATCCCTTCTATGAGCAGGGCACCGTTCTAGGCACAGAGAATTCAAAGGTAAACCATACAGGAAATGCTCCTGATGTTATAGAATTGACATCTAACCAAGAAAGTAGAGGAGCCGGTCCGTACAAAAGGAACTAAATAAACGAACAAGGTGCCTGGAGGAAAGCAAGCAAGATTTTGAAGACAGTAAGGCAGGGTGATGGAAACAGAAAGATAAGAAGGAATAGAGTTGGGAGGAGTTACTTCAAATTGGTTGATAATTTTGCTAAGGAAGTGACATTTGTGTTAGACCCTGAATGGTGCCGAGGTGGTAGCCGTGGAGATCTGGGATGATGGGAAACAAGTGAAATGATGGGAAACAACCTTGAAGGACTCATGCGCTTGGTGGGCACAGGAAACGAAAGAGAGACACGAGCAGAAGAAAACAGAGTGATACATCAGTGTCCATTATACGACGTGGGGGTTGTCTACCACAGATTTGCCGAATTCATAATTTGACTATAAAAACGTAACTTCCACATTCAGAATTTAATTCTTATGTCCAGATGAATTTTAACTCACAATGAAATGTAAGATTTCGGATGTAATATCCTTTCCAGAGGATTTATGTAAAAGGAGGTATAAAATTCAACTTGTAATATCAGGAAAAGAATTTAAAGAATTGGTTTTAGAAGGAGTCTCCCTATGTCATCCAGGCTGGCATTGAACTGAAGATCATCCTGCTTCAGCCTCTGAAGTCTAGGATTGTAGGCACATGCCACAATACCAGAGGTGATAAATTTAATGAAGAAGTATTTCTATGCATCAAATTCTGAATTAGGTGGAAGTAGGTGTCTGAAAAGGAATGATCCTACCATTAAAGAGATCACCAACAGATAACATGCAGATTAAACTATTACGTATAAGATGTATGAAATGTCAACTAATCGTAGTAATATTATATCTTAAACTCCACGTAAGTGTATCTTTAGTCACATCGGCAATTTCTTCTGCAATATCTGTTGCATTTGACTGAAATACACTTAATTAGGGTAAATTATACAGACCAGGTGCTTACTAATGATTGATTTACTACTAACACCTAACGATTCCAATGTATATATTTATATCAATTACTACATCAATACCTTGTGACAGAATAAGGTATAAATGCAAAATATTTAGTCTACATCTTCAAACTTTTTCCACACACCTTAACAGTTTACAGTGCGTACGTCTTATTTTCTAAACCTGACTGAACTTACTTTATTCCAAAAATTTCCTCTGAATTTCCTAAAATAGATTTGTTTTAGGACAAGTGTGGATGGACAAAACACTAGAGTTCTTTATTTTTCCTCTTTTTTACTACTTAAAAAGATACCAAAAGAAGCAATACATACTCATTATAAGGAAAAATTACACAATCTTTTAAAAAGTGAAACCTTCGTAGTCTGCTCCTCCAGTCTTTGATCCCAAATCCACTGGCAGCCATGATAAGTACTTTGGTGGATCTGAATTTCTTGCAGATATTTTTCCATACCCTTCTCTCTCCTTCTCTACTCACAGGATTTGTTCAATTTTCTGTTTATGTGGATAAATCACACTGTATATGTTCTGTAACTTGTTTACAGCCTACCATTACTATATATCAAAGATAATGAACATAGGTTTATACATCCTTTTAGAGTGACATGAAATTCCATAGAATAATAATGATTTATTATTATTTTATTAATATTATTAATTTTTACTATTATTATTCTAAAGATAATTTGAAACATAAAATATTGTACATTCCAACAAGGATGGAGAACACATCAATGAAAATAATTGATGTATTTGGATTTGGATCCATTGCACCCTATTCTGTCATATATTGAACAAGTTGCTTATTAATGGAAATATGTGTTATTTCTATTTCTTCACTGTGCAAAGCAGTGCTGAAATGAAAAACAACTTTACACAGTATGAACATGTGCAAACTAACTGTAAAAGATCAATGCCTAGAAAAGGAATTGTTGGAGAAAGACTGTGTGGATTTAGAAAGTTCAGAGGACTAGAAAGTCACCCTCCAAATTAGTTGTGGTTATACTTTCATCAGTAAGAGATGCTATGAGCTTTCTTTCTTGAATACAGTCCAACTGAACAAGGCAGAATGAAAACACAGGACTGTAACACAAACACACAATATTGAGAAAATGAAATTAAAACTTTATATTGTCAAATTCAGAACTACTCTTTGACTGTAGTTACTATGTCTCTCACTCCTCAAATTGGTGTCTGTGTGCTCCTATGTTCAGATTGTCTTTATAAAGATAGAAGCACTTTTGCAAAGAGGAAATGGACTTGATCTCACAGATTTGCCAATGGTTTGTATTTACACATTGTGTGCCCCTATTACTGTACACACAACATTTATTGATTTTGAATGTGTCCACAGTATTGTTACATATTGTGGAATTCAACAGTAAATGTTCCCCACAATTCCAGGAGTTTACAGTTCAATCAAAGGATACGTTTTGGTTTCTATTCTAACTGGAGAGTAGTTAAGATATTCTCTACAATTGTAAGACTGTAAATTCTAAAGTTTGTCAAACCATTGCTTAGTACTAGATTAAAGTAAACCATTTCTTGTCCCCATATTAAAATTTCTTTCAGGTGGGAGCCTTCTACTGAGATGCTTAAGAATCAGGAAGCTGCTGGGCATAGTGGTACACACCTATAATCCCAGCACTCTGGAAATTGAGGCAGGAGATTCCCAACCTTCAACTCAGCTTGTGGCAATTTAGTGATGTAGCAAGACCTGGTCTCAAAGTTAAGAATAAACAAAGGGCTGGGGATACAGCTCAGGGAAAAAGGACTTGACTCCCACTATCACACACACACAGAAGAATTGGGGTGGGTGGAGGAGAAAGAAGAGGAGGAAGAGGAGGAGGAAGAAGATGGAGAGTTTCATTGCTTTCAGGGTGGTCGGAGACCCAGAGCAAGAGAGATTGTTCACTGAGCAACATCCTTCTGGGTTTCTCATTCTTTCAGCAATGGTAAGAGAAGGGATGGGAATGGAGACCACATGTTACAGTGAATTATCAGGCAGATGACTGAATGGATAACTGTGATGCTGGGAATGTATGATTTCCACCATCTCACTGTTAAAGCAAGTGGCTTCATCTTCCCTTGCTTATATAAATTATATGAGGATTGTTTTCAAAATAAAAACAGAACAAAAATGAAAAGCAAGTCTCCAAGACTGGTGCTCTTCAGAAAAACTTGAGTCCTTGCACTACTCCAGTAGTAAGTAGATTCGCTGGTCTCAGAGCTTCTCACACTTGTAGGAAGGAAGCACATTTCCATGAGTCCTGATTATCATTTGTGATAATATTATTATTTGTTACCTGATAAAGAGAATAAAGTGAAACTAAATCCCAGTGTAACTCAGACTTTCTCTAGAAACTCATCTCATAGATATGTCCCATGAGTGTTGTGCTTAATATAAACACAAGCTGTAGCAACCCCATCCCACTATTTTTCTCATTCCGACTCTATGCCCTCAAATTAAACCATTAGATCACTCAAATTAAACCCTTTGAGATATAATATTTATTTAGGCACTGGAAGCATGGGTAAATTCTCAGCTTAGCTTGTGTATTAATTTTACTGAAAAGAAGACTATATATTTTAAGGCTTTTATGTAGAAAATTTTTAAAATTAAGTTTTCTTTACCAAGGTGGTTTAGTTCCATTGTAAACTAGAAATACAATGCCCTCTTTTATCCCTGGCAATGTACATTAACCTCAAATTAACCCTCATTTTTATTATTTTTCTGTGCTAACAATAGTACACAAGGTGCTTGGCTATTTATTTCTTCCAAGATACTAGACCGTATCGGATGATCTGAGATAGTAAACCTGATGCTCTGGTGTAAACAAGTACTTTTTTTCCCCTTGAGAGAGTATCATAAGTCTCCACTGCAGCAGCGTTCCAGCAGCTCACTAAGAATTCAGATTGCTGGGCCTCTTCCTCTATGATTCTGACTGAGCGGGTCAGAGGTGGCACGCAGGAATCTTCATTTTTCTTGGTCTCCTCTGGCCATTCCATTGCCAGGGCTCGGGCCAGAGCTTGCACTGTGAGAATGCTGCTAGGGGCCAAAACCTAAGATAGGTTCAGTGAAATATTTGTGGTAAAACACAAAAGTTTTCTTTCTTTTTTGCTCTCTTTCCATTTCTTTTTATTTTTTCTTTACTACCCCGAATGTTGCGTCTCAGTTCCTCTCTCCCTTTTCCCTCAGATCAGCGAAGCACCACATCTGATACCTTCCTAGGGCTCTTTCTTTTTCCCGTGGAAAATACTACTTTCTCATTTCATTTTCTTTCAGTAAAGTTTGTGCAAAAGCAATGGGTAGTTACACATTGTGTCTTTCTTCAGAACTGTCTTCTCTTTTAGTTTTTTTTTAACCTTTATCAGAAAGTGATAAGGGATGGATTACCCTGTCAAGTTTTCCAAATGAGTCATTTGTCAGCACCATGGCATTGTTATAACTTTGAGGGCTCTCTGTGTTCATGGCCATGTGGTTTGATCTTACCCCTTCTCTTCTGGGTGTCTCGGAGAGTTGTACTTTCTTTTTTCCCCCAGTACTAGGAACTGAACCCATGGTCTTCACACTGAGCTACAAGTCTAGATGTTTTACATTTTTTAAATTTTGAGATAGGGGCTTACTAAGTCACTAATTTGCCCAGGTGGGTTATGGATTTTCAGTCTTTCTGCCTCAACCTCCCAGAGTGCTTTCAGAGGGGTGTGCGATCCTGCTGTCTGTCTTGGTCACTTTCTTCTCACTGAGACACAGTGCCCAACACTCACAATTTCGAAGGGGAGAGGTTTATTTCGGCTCATGTTTCAGTTGGTAGGTGGCTGGTGCTGAGGCAGGACGGTGTGGTGGAGATGGTGTGGAGAAATGCTGCTCGTGGTGTTGCAGACAAGAAGTGGCAAGAGATAAAGCAGCAGGAATAAAGGGAGACAGAGCCATCTGGGCCGAGTACCAGTGACTCGTCTCCCCTGACCATAACGCATCTGCCATAGGAATCCCCACCTACAAGTACACAAGGCTCTCGAGGGACATCTAGATATAAACCATGACCCTGACCCTGTTTCCTCTTTAGTCCATGCATAAGTTTGAAAATTAAACGTTGACTTTGCATTGAACAAATATTAATTCACAGCTCATTAAATATCAGGCATTATCCTAGGCCCTCAGGACTTTTGCTCCTTGTCCACATGAGGCTTTCGGTTCAAATGATGGCCTGAAATGATTGGCAGGCTTAAAAGGTGACTTTGGTTGCTAATGTGGACTTGAAGTGAAAAGACCACTGGTGAAACATGATTACTGAGGAGTTTAGAGGTGGAAATGTCTTTAAAGATGATTGATTTTAGTGTTATTTCAAATTGGAGGACAAAACTGATATCAAAGGGAGGGTTATGATTTATATGTAAATGTTCTGCCAAGAGCTTCACGCACTGGTGGGTGAGGTTTCGGGGAGAGGATTGAATCATGGAGGTGCTAGAGCTAGATGTGGCGTTAGAAGGTCAGAGCTGATTGGAAGAGGTGGGTCCCCGGGAGTTTGACAAACCCCTCCCACCTCCTCCCCTCGCCTTCTGCTTCCTAGCTGCCATCAATACCTGACTGATAGCTCTTTTCTTTCTCTCTATAAAAATGTTGTGCCATTTCCTCCCAACTTTCATAGTTTCCGATGAGAAACCTTTTGTCGTTCTAATGACTTTCCCACATCTGTGTGTACTCAGTGAAGGCTTGTTTTATAGCCTTTCCTCGTTCAAGTTGAGATTGTTCTGGTTTTTTTCAGCCTGAGTAATTTCATATTGTATACTCAACATTATGAGCAGTATGCATGAGATTTTAGTTCCTATTTAAATCTTGTATGAGTATTTTAACAAGGCTTCAGCTGTTTATATTAAGAATGCACTGCCTAGCCTAACTTTGTGGGCTATAGTTCAAATATCAATTTAGTTGTCAAAGTCCTTTCAGGGTTATTCTGGTCCTCCTTGCTTCTGTGCTTTCCAGAGCCTCAGCTAATTCTAAAAAGTGTTCTAAAATACTGCCTAATTTTCAAACCGTTGGCTGTGTTGTCTCTGGGGCTACAAGTGCAGGTTGCTCAGAATCTGCTTGGAGGGATATCTGTAGTGCTTGCCGTTGGTTAAAAGAAGAATGTTGTCTCATTGTAAGGGACAGAGAGACCCCTGGACAGTAAGGATAGTGTCCAGCTGACAGTATCTTGCAAGCAAGGGAACTTGCATGGCTGTGTGGCTTTTCCCGTGGTGTTTCGTCTGGAGTAACACAGGTGTGGTGAGAGGGTTTGTGCGCTGCTGAGTCCATTCCTTTCTCCTTTGGCTAAATAGAGTAAATATGTTGTGGGAGATTGCGTGCGTGCGTGCGTGAGTGTGTGCGTGCGTGCGTGAATACGTGCATGAGTGCGTGAATGCATGGGTGCGTGTGTCTATTGATGTTTTCATTTACGTTCCTCTTTACACCTCAGCCACTGAACAAAGCCTAAAAGGTGCACAGTTGGCCATCCTTCAAGTCCTCTAACCCACCTGCTTTTCAAAATTCAGCTTTCTTTTCTCTTTCTTGGTTTGATAAATTTTGTTCAGAGTTTTCCGTCTGTTTTGTAAATAGTAGGAAGAATAGGATGCGAAGAACACATTTATGCCACTTGCCCAGGCAATTGACAGAGTTGTGGATTTGAGTGACGATTCAGCATTCCCTGAGTTACATATCAGAAATAGTCTGCTAGCCGTTGTGTAGAGACTAGATGGCAGAGGGACCGGAAAACCAAGGAAGCCACTTAGGAGTGGAACGACGTGCTCCACAAAGAGAGGCCCATGGGTGGGCTTGAGCAGGGTTGTGGGCATGGAGAAATGCGAGGGGGTGACAGAATCTTGACAGAATTTGGTGAGAGAACAAGCAATTTCAGCATTTCCAACTTTTTTTTCCCTTGAGTTAGGTGACATCACTTACTGAGATGGGGAAGAAGTCGGTTTGGACCTAGGTAAGAACGTAATCATCCATGTGTCCAGTTCAAGATGGCTGCTAGGCATCCAGTGGAGATGTTGAGTCAGTAACTGGCCATGCAAGTAAAGAAATATGGGGAAAGATCAGGGCTGATTACACACAGGTTGCTCTGTGTAATTCAGAAGAATATATTTCAAACCAAAGCAATGATTAATTACCTAGGAATTGAGTGGAAACAGAAAAAGCAACTCTAAAATCCTGAGCCCCAGGATTTCTTAATCACAATGGAGCTCAATAAGACTTACCATTCCCTTGTCTTAAAATACAGTCTGCTCACCCTTTTCCCTGGCATCTTATGTTCTCTTGGTCTGCTCCTGTCTCTTTGAACTTCCTTTCTCAAAATTATTGGCAGGTCTCCCTATGTCTCCCTGACTAATTGCTTTTATTTTATTTTATTTTGATTTTCTCATATAGACTGTGGTTTCTAAGTTGCATTTTTCTCTGTGTCTTAAAGAAAAGGTTTATTTTAGGCCTGGGATAGGAAAGATTTCAGTCATAACATTAAACGAGGAAGCTGCTGAAGACTGCCAGGGTTATGTCAGAACACAAGAGCTGGTCAGAAAGAGCTCTCACTGGTTAGGTGAAGAGTGAAGTTCTAACAGTTGAAAGTATCGAACTATTTGTGGGTTTTCAGCTCCTAGTCAGGAGGAGCAATAGCCAGTGAGAGTGGGAAATGAGAGGGGACTGTGGTGAAATCTGCAAGAATCAGGAACGTGCCTTTGGCTGTTTGTGGTAGGTGTTTTGGGGTGGCACAAATGCCTCTGAAGTAGCCATGTCTGATTCTTTGTTCTTCATCCTTCTACTCCAGCTTATCTTAACCATCTTTCTTATTTACATCCTCTAATCTTTCAGGGTTTGTTTTTCTCTTCTGGTTGAAAAATCTTTTGAAGCATTGACTAAGAAAACAAGGTAATTTGAAATAAAAATTAGCCTTGTAATAGAGTGGGATCGTGGAGTTTTCCTAATTTCTCTCAATTTAACCCACCCTTAGCTCATTCTTGGTGTTATAAGAAACTGCCATACAGAGGCAGGATGATAATGAGTTGGAGATGAGATCGGGCTGCACAGTGAGTTCAAGATCAGCTTGGAATAGATTGTGAGACTTTGTTTAAAAACAAACAAACAAACAAACAAGTAAAAGAACATCTGTAGACAGTGACTTATACACAAGAGAAGTTTATTTCTCATACTTGTACAGCCTAAAAAGTACTAGATCATGGGGCTGGGGATATAGCTCAGTGGAATAAGCGCTTGCCTAGCAAGCGCAGGGTCCTGAGTTCAATCCCCAGTACCGAAAAAAAAATAAAATAAAATAAAAAGTACTAGATCAAAATAGTTGGGTACTCAGTGTCTGAGGAGTGCCTGC
Source organism: Dinomys branickii (assembly GCA_004027595.1). NCBI lineage: Eukaryota > Metazoa > Chordata > Mammalia > Rodentia > Dinomyidae > Dinomys > Dinomys branickii. The sequence continues at coordinate 139,984 of PVLD010002393.1, read as the reverse complement.
CGCCCGGTGTATGGGCAGCTGTCTGCTTGTTCTGCCTTCATGTGGTGGAGAGGCAGGCAGGATCACTGGTGTGTCTTCCGAAAGGGCACGTTTCCCTTTGTGGGAGCTCTACTTCCGTGGTTCATTTATCCCCTAATACTGTCATCTTGCACATGAGGATTCCAGTGTATGAATTCGGGAGGGACACAAATATTTGGTCTACAGTCCTCTCCTTTCCCCGACCGAAGAGCCTGACCATTACGTTTTTCCCTATGCTTATTATTTAATATACACTATAATTGATCAGAGCAGGTTTTAAAGGTATTTACTGATACTTTGGTACTTACATGCCATCTGAAACTAAGTCTTTTTAACCTCAAATGCCTACAATCCTCCCTTAGTTTATTGATAATATGAAAAGATAGATGTAAATTTCATTATTGTAGCATAAAGCATATTTTAGGCTGATTAAAAAAATAAGTTTAAATGATACTTCCAAGAGCATGGAGGGGCCAGAGATATAGCTCAGCAGCACAAGCACCTGCCTGGCAAGCTCAAGGTCCTGAGTTTGATTCCTGCTACCACAAAAAAAAAAAAAAAAAAAAAAAAGTCAAGAGCACGGAGTATGAAGCCTGGATATATTTTGAGAAAAGAGCCAAGAGGCAGGAAATATGTGTGGATCACTCACATTCAGTAAATATTAATGTACCACTTATGAATCCATCATAGTGTGACTTTTGATGATTTCTAAAGTCTGGAGTTTGTAGAAAGGACTTGGATTTTCCATTCTAAATAAGAAATTGTTATGCAAAAATATTTTGATTATCCTTCTTCTTGGCCTTTTGCAGAACTTATTACCTTCTCTTCCCTTTCTTACATATAGTTCTCAAAATCTTTGTTGGGAAACCAGCCAGACAATTAATTGATCTTCAAATATCAATGTTTCTATTACATACACAAGAAATTAATTTTTATCCTAACTAAAGTCTTTAAACATAGCTGGTTTAGCAATTATTGGTTAATGCCAGATTATTACTGGTTGGTGAGGTCATTTGGACGGCCTTAACTTTCATTCCTGATGTTTATGACACTATGTGTGGTCAGTTCTCATGAAAGAAAACCACTACATCTGCTTAAGAACAGTGGGAACATGGCTGTACAGGTGACAGTGATCTCCCTTGCGGAAGCTGTGTGTGAGTGGATCTATTGTTGTCTGCTAGTTCTGAGATCGGATGGCTTCCATTTGAAAATGGAGACGTCACTTACTCTCCATGTGACCCTGGGTGAATTACCTTAGTTCCCTGAGGTTGCCACCTCTTTTATAACACTAATAAAATGATAGCATCTGTCACAAAGGACTACTGTTTTTAAATTTTTACTTACAGTTTTTACAAAGGATTATTATTGAGAGACAACAAATTAATGCATATCAAATGTTAATATAGTTCCCAAGTTTAGTAAGTATTAGCTATTATTACGTGATAAATATCAATAGGATATCCCTGGGTTTCCCATGTGGATAGTCTCAGGTCTAGTTCATTCATTTATTTTTACTATATACTATCCATTTAGATGAAGCTTAAAATTTGACCTAAATTAAGTATTACATTATGAATAGAGACTATACATTTAATTATAGTTTTCCAAATTATGCTATAGAGGCACAATATATGGTAGGAGATTTGGGTTATAGTAATATAAAGATATTACAAATTATTAAAAATAATCTATTTCTAAGATACATTTTGGCATAAATTTTCCTTATGAATTTTAGAATTGTGTAAAATCACAGCATACAAAATAAAACCAATATTTCTACAATCATGAAGACTATAAATTAATAAAAATTGAAATTTATTGCGTGCAGTAATTTTTGAGCCTAAACATGGAATGTAGCTGCACTTTCCCAAGCGTCCAACCTCAGAGGTACCTGAGTTTCTTAGACGTAAATTCAGATGCAGAGGTAAGTTGTTTCCTCTTAGCTCTTCAGTCCTTGTATATTATGCTCAAGCAGAGCCTCCCCACACCATGATAAAACACTCTTATGCTTACCTACTTACACCTAAAAAACTCACAGCAAAAAGTTCTTTTCAAAGTTAACTTTGAAAAGATTGACTTCCTTCGAGATTGACTTACCATGAACAGATTAATTTACTTTGAACAGATTGATTTAAATCACAGACATACACCTAAACATGCACTACAGCCAGAGGGTAGATTAGGCTGATTTGTGAGGAGGCCTGGGCCACGTTTTCATCTCTTAGGTGGTGGAAGGGCTGCAGGTGAGGAGAGAGAGCAGAGGTCTGATAAACTCAGGGTCTGCAGTTGAAACAGGGAGATGTTGGGAAGGCAAAATCAACAGATGGTGCTGTAACCAGGGGGGAGAAGATCCTGGGATTCACCCTGTCATTTCTTCCTTCCTCATTTTTGGAAGACACCCGAATTCATCATAGTACCCCTTCCAAGTGAGCAGACTCAGGCTCATAATCCTTTCTTATCTGGAATTTTAAGTAGATCCAACTAGTGAATTAAAGTGGGCATTCAAATTGAAATCTATTTGCCATACCTGGTTTAAATAACAAAGGAACACCACTGTCAGTACTAATACCTGATGTATTTTATTTCACTTGACACGAGTTAGCTTCTCAAGACAAAGACTGTGGAGTGAAGATTTTCATGCAGGAAACTTTTGGGTGTAAAATTTTGGGGGAGCAGTACTGAGGATCTGTGCATGCTCAGTGTGAGCTCTGCCACTGAACTAGTCCGCCAGCCCTTGGGAGGGAAGGAAGCAGGACTGGAAATAAGCAATCCCATTCTGAGCTCCAGAGCTGGGGCTGCCCTTCAGAATGGTCTCAAATTGAGGGAAGAATCAGGGAACCAACCCTGGTGTCCAGTCCTTGGGTGCAATCTGCCATCAGGGAGGGGCCAAGCTTGAGGCAGGGGCACAGAGACATACATCTGGGAGCCATTAGCAACCAACACCCCAAGGGTCTGTGCAGGTGGATGGCACAAGCCACACCGGGTTTCCTCGAATACTTGCTGTAGCAGTCACTGGCATTTTATTTTATGTTACACTAAGTTAATTTTTCAGATGTTATTTACAAATAGACAGTTTGAACAGAGATGATCATGTTGGCAAATTCTGTACAGTATGTTTGCACCAAAGGTAACACGAGGCACTCTTTAGGTATCTATGTTTCTTTGAGAAGTTAAGAGTTATTAGAATCTTGGGCTAAGGAGCTTAGGGACAAAATGCTTGCCTACTATGCGTGAGTCTCTTGGTGCAATCGACAGCACCACACACACACACACACACACACAGGACAGGATTAGAAGAAGAGGAGAGAAGTGCATCAAGATAAATGAAGCTGAGTTGCTACAGTCTAACTTTGTAAGAAACAGCGATATAGCACAAATGCTTGAGCGACACGACCTACGTCTTTTGTTTTTTTTATTTTTATAACATTTCACATAACTCATAAACAGTGTTTGTATGAAAATTCTTACAAAAGAAAGCATACAATTTCTACATCCCTAATAAGCCTCAGAATATTTTATTAATGTAATGACTGGCAAAATTCATTAGCTCATTATTGTCAATATATGCCATTTTGTTGTCAACAGAAGATGACTACAAAATAAATAGCATTCTTAAATTACGGTAAAATAAAACCATAATTTTAAAAATAGAAGCATGGGGGGAATGTAGCTCAGTGGTAGAACATGCACCAGCAGAAATGATCCCCCGTACTGGGAAGCAGAGAAGAAGAACAATAACTAAGTTTGAATGGCAGGTCTGGTGAATTCTGATGGAGTCAACAGAAGTGTAACATAACAATAGCTTTGAGTTTTATACATGCTAGACTACTAGGATGGGATATGGTCCCTGAAGTCAACCTGGGAAGAAGAGGAGGAGAAACCAGATCCAGCGTGCTTAGAGGATTTATTTAAGATCAGTCAGCTAGTGATAAGAGAAGTCCTAGACTAAATCCCTGTCAAAATCCATCCAGTATAAGCTCATTAGTTGTTACAGTGAGATAAAGCAAAACTGTGTGCTGCTTTCCCTGTCCTCAGGAGGGCTGAACTCAAGCTTTGCTTTTGTCAGGACAAGCCTGTGTATTCATCTTAGCATGGCGATTCATGCTTCAAAAACTAAGGGAAATGCAGATTTGGGTATATGACAGTTACAAACATATCTGTAGCCTTTTAATGTAATAAGTGGTCTTTATAAATGGTGCTGATCTCTCAACTGTGTTCAGAACAGAATTGGATTAACTCAAAATTGCTATATGTAGTTAGAATTTTGAATGTTTAAGTATTTTCCTATTATGGATCTTTGGACCTTAAAACCACCCCAAAATGATACCCAAATTGGAATTTTCAGGTTGCCTCTTAACTGAGAGATATAATGACTTGCAACTATCTTACTGCTGGGTTGTGACCAGGGAATTTTTAAGGTAGGAATGTGGGAGCTGGGGTCATTAGCTTATAGTTAGGAAAGAAGGCTTTAGTTTGTGAGGAGTAAGTCCATCATTTAGACAGAAGTTTCAACATGAGAACATTTTAGATGCTTTGAAAATTTTTTTAGTTCATTTATTTATTCATTTATTTATAACTATTTATTAAAGTCATATTTTTCTATATGCAAAGAATACAACAGTAAACCAAACACACATATCTTCCTTTAGACGGTGTATGTTCTACTAGGGGTAAGAGGTATAGTAAACATATAAAGACCTTAAACATTTACAAACGGTGATTGAAATAATAGAGTGAATATGTATGTTTTTAAAAAACTTACTAGAGTGAAAGATACATGGCCAAGAATGTTGGGGTAAGTGTGTCCAAAGTGAGGGGGAGTACTTTGAGGGGCTTCATGGCAATGTACTGCCGTAAATTTCACTGCCGTAAATTTTTAAAATTTACACATTAACCATATGGATCACATCTAATTGATCAAACATGTACAGCAACTTCTGTCAGGAAAAAAGTTACAGTGTGCTCTCATCTACCTCATTCAGTGGATCTGATGCTGTGTAATTTTTGGCTCTTTCCCGAAGTCAATGCGAAAGGGGAACATTTTTAATTTTTTTTTTTTTATTTTAAAGAGAAAAGAACAACAACAACAACAAAAACACCAAATAACAAAAACAAAGACAAAAACAAAACAACACAAATCCTATAAAACCAATGCAGAATTTCAAAACAAGATGCTAGGAAATCAACAATGGTTGTTGTATTTATTGTTACCTTCAAAGTAATTGCTCAGATTACCAGATATAGGTATGTATTGATACATGTGTTGATCAAACAATCAAGCATTGTTACTTTCAATAAATCAGTAGAAATTAGTAGTACAATTATCTTAGCTATCTTGTGCATGTGCACACGCACGAGTTCACGTGTGTGTGTGCGTGTGTGTGTGTGTGTGTAAACATTTTAAATCAATTAAGGACATGGAAGCAGCCGTGACAGCACAATGCAAGGCCCTCACAAGAGAAGATGTCCAGAACTGCTTCAGAAAGTGAAAAGCATGATGGGAGGAGTGTGTTTGCAGAGAGGGGAATCACGGCAACGTGACTTGTAGTAAATTAAGAAAAATTAAACATTCTCTGTAGTTTTCAACCACACCTCATAGTATGGTGGATGGCAACACGCCCTGTGGAGCAAATGGGATCAGGACTTTGGCAGGGCACACAAAAGAGGAACCTAGGCTGACTCAGAGAGTTTTGCTTTGATCTAGTTTAAGGCTGGGGTTGCCATTCCCCGCGAAGGGAACGCTGAGAGAAGCTGTTTGTTTTATTTGTGATATTTACTATTTAAATTGAAAAGTTTATACATTGTGCAAATCAAGGACATCTTTTTTACCCCAAATCCAGGAAAAATTTTAAATATATAATCACTAATAGTAAAACAGATTCAGTTAAATACTATTTTCTATCGCATGTATTGTATTCTATTTAAAGTGAATCCCAGGTAACTTATCCTTTCATTCAAAAGTTTCTGGAAGAATATTTATGACTGAGGAATATATTCAGTCTGCTTATTTACCTAGTTGAAGCTTCCACTGCACTCTAAGTGACAATAATAAAATTAAAAATTCTTCTGTGAAAATACACCACATATATTCAAATAAAACTTTTTCTCATTCCATCTTGTGTGAAGTGTTTGAGTTTCAGAGTATTTATGTAAACATAAGTTATTTACCTTGTTGAGAAAGTAAAATTACTGCACCCGTAACCAAACTGCAACTCATCCAATGCCTGCAAATGAACTGAATTGAAAATTTCCTGGAAGATTGAAAATACTTTTAATATCCTGTGTAAGGAAGCAAGAAATTTTGAGTTATTTTCTGATTCGTACTTTTGTTGACTGATTACTGTCTGTACATTGTAATTTTGGGATTGTGAATTTATGTTTTGTATGGTTTAATCTATGAAACTCTCGCAAGATTTGGGTTATCAGTTCACTTGGCTTCTCTTTAAAGAGTCTTCTTTTTGCTTCTAAAAGGTTTACCACAGTGTTATAGATGAACAATCAAATTATGATAATCTTTAAACTGGAATTTCTCTCCTCATAAAAGAAATTTTCAGTGTTCCAAAGAGAAGTTTGTAGACCAGTGATATGTTGAAAATATTTAAGTGGAGATCTACTTTTAGCTGTTATGCAATATTAAGACCTTAAACATTATGTAACAAATATTTTAGATAATAGATTGATTGGTTAATATATATTTGTCTCTTAGCTACTTCCAGAACTCAATTGCACAGGCTATCATTGCATTTATAGGGCCTACAATAGAAATTTATTTCAGCCAAGAATATTCCAAAAGATACGAAAGAAGGGCATAGATTTCAGCTATTCTCAGATACTTCAAACTGATCTTTGTGGTACATCAAGGATTTATTTTGGAAAGGACATCATAGGCATGAGGTCTGTAAGTGCCTATAGGGTTCGTCTAGTTCATCATGTCATCCTAAGGATTATTAAAATCACCAGATGCAGAACCAGTTATAATAGGCTGGTTTTCCAACCTATGAACTCGGGAGAACTCTTCTAAAGGAAGAATCTCCTTTTCAAAGATATTAAAAATAGGGTTCCTCCTCATTTCACTTCTACTGAGTCCTCAACAGTCGTAGTGTTTTAAGGTTTTAAAGGGTCTGCTGAACAATACTTTAAACCCTTAAAAGAGTTTAGAACTTAAACTTCAAATAATCTTCTCTTTGTCATGGTCTTTCGGTATTCTTCAAATAATAGTTTTTTGTTTAAAGAAAATCAGACTTAAACTTGTGTATTAGGTGATTAAGCTAAAGCTCATTATTATGTTTTTTTCTGTTATTTCACCTTTGATCTTTCAACTATAACCTCTACTTTTGATCCATTTCCAAAGTATTAAAATACGACCTCTGTAAAGGACTAGCTTTCATAATAGTGCAATCACCAATATGGCCTTTGGCTATTTCCAGCTATTCAGACCTTGTTCTTCAGTTTTGGTTCTACATAGAAATTTTTTTTGGTCCACCTCATGTTAGTGGTTATTCCACTTTCATTTTCAGGCAACTCTATCAGCATCTAATTATTTTGAATATTGAAAATCATTAAAATATTAAAAAATATTATTTGACTAGCTTTTGCAACTATGTTTATAAAAAGAAATAAGCAAAAACTTAAAAATTGCTCTGGATTCGGGGATGATAGGTGATTATTTCCAAAATATCTTTGAAATTGTTGTATCAGTAGTAACTAATACTAATACCTCGTATATATGTGCCTATGCATAAGGATGGGTAAAATGGTTTAAAATGTGAAGTATGCTAAAATCTCTGAGCTAATAATTGTATGTTAGAAGATACTTTTGTGTTCACTCTGCGAATTGTATTAACCGGTTTTCTTGTTACTGAAACACAATGCTCTGCACTGACTGCTTAAAGGAGGTTTAATTTGGTGCACAGTTCCAGAGAACTTAGCCCTGGCTGGCAGGCTCCAAGGTGGAAACACGGTAGAAGGGCCTGGTGAAAAAGATGCTCACTTCATGTCAGCCAGAAAGCTGAGAGAGAGAAAGGGACACACACACACACACACACACACACACACTCCGGGGAAGGAGAGGGGGAGGGGCAATATCTTGGTTACTTTTTCCTTGTTGCTGTGACAAAATACCCAACACCCAAAATGAAGGAAGAGAAGGTTTATTTAGTTTACAGTTTTTGGAGGTTTCAGTCCATACTTGGCTGGTTCTGAGGCACAGTGGCACAGAGGGCTACAGTTCATGGCGGCCGTACACAGCAAAAGGGAGGAATGGCGGCCAGCAGCCTTTTTCTTTCTCTTACATATACAAACTATCCACCCTAGGGCGGGCGTAGCTCTCACATCCATAATCCCAGCATTGTATCGTGGGTCAGTCATAAACTCTAAAAGCCACCCAATAACTGCATGAGGATTTAGGGGGACACGCAGACACAAACCATAACAGGGAAGGAGAGGGAGAGGGAGAAGAGGAGGATAGGGCGGTGGAGAGGGGGAGATAGAGGGGAAAGAGGAGGCAGAAGGAGAGGAGAGAAGGCGGGGCAGTGGGAAGGAGTGAGGGAGGGAGAGGGAGAAGGGAGAAGGTGCGCAGGAGGGGGATGGAAGAAGGGGAGGGGAAGGGGAAGGAGGGGAGGAGGAAGGGGAGGAGGGAGGGAGAGAGAGGGACGGAGGGGCTGAGGACAAGAACAAACCCATCCAGCTCATGCCCACAGTGGGCTGCATCTAACAAGGCCACATTCAGCTCCTCCTCAGAGCACATTCAGCGACAGCCTCATCAGTGGAGAATCCTGATGAGCCTCGCGTCCCCAGGACCCTGTCACCTTGCACATATGTGAGACTCTGGGGGGACGATGTGGAACTAAGCTATCAGAGGAACCCAGTCATTATTCTGAAAATGAATCAAGGTAAAATTAGAGAATTTTTGAAAATGTCTTCTGTCATTTCCCACCTAATACTGCCAGACATCCTTGCCCTCCATCTTTGGCATTTCAGATTCATTTTACACCTGTGGTAGAGACAACTGTGGTGTGCTGGGATTCCAGGGTTTTACAAGATCAACTTTGGAACACTGGGGACTTTTTTAATAATAGTTTCATCAGTGATGGAGTTCAATAAAAAATATCTGTGATATTTAAATGGAAATAATAAATAAATTGGTTTTCATTAAAACCCATGAGTGGTGCTACTAAGTGAGAAAGTAAGTCCAAATGGTGAGTCAAGATTTCACTGGTGCTTTCTGGCCTGAGCTCAGGAGACACTAAGAAACCTTCATCCCTCCATGCCTGGGACCATCTCACAACATCCCAGGAACTCCCCTGCATCCTACAAAGGGATGTACCTCAACTTAAATTCTAGGCTATGGAACATTAAATTCCTAGCTCCAGACTTCCATGGTTCTGAGCCATTGTTTTGTCCTTTTTGACTTTGGTAAATGGGTGATGGTGACACCTTCTTCAAGATCAAACCCACGTTAATGTGAGTCTTGATCCAGAACACTGTACTACACTAGTGCACTCAGCTGCCGCTTTATCGTTTTCTTGCTGGATTTATTCTTATTTCAACAAGAATTCTACAGCAGAATTTTTCCAGGGCACATTTCTTTTCCTTAAAGGTAAAAACCTGTTTTTCTCCTACCTTTCTTCTGTGCTTGGCTGCAAACATATTCACTCATGTTTGGCAAACATAATCATTTTAAAAACTCACTTCTGCAAACATTCAAATACAGTTTAAATGTTCCTGTCTTTTTTACTTTTTTAATTTTAAAAATTAGAACAAACGGACTAAAGAACAATGAAGACAAAATCAAAACAACACCAAAACAACAAAAATGATATGTGACCTCAAAACAAAATGATAATTTACAATGGTTGCTGTATTACATACTGTTATCTTCAATAAATTGATTTGTTTTTGTTACTTTGGTTTTTAAAAATTTTCCTGTCTTAAACAGAATTTCGTTTTCTTTTTCTTGTTTTCTTTTTTGATATCGGGAACTGAGCTCAGGACCAGCACTTGCCAGGCAGGTGCTGTGCCGCTGACCTCTATCCCCAGCACAAATGCTCCTGTTTTTAAGGAATTTCCTCCAACTTGTCCAATAGCATTGCCTGCTCCCTTCTCTTGAACAGTCATAGAACCTGGTTTATGACTCTCATGGTGTTTACGACATTCTCCAGTCACACTCTTAACGGTATAGCTCTTCCTGGGTGTCTATATTGGAAAATTCTGAACAAATGGTCCCAAAAACCAAAACAATTCTCTTTCTCAGTCAAAAGAAGACCAAGTCCTTGGATTTCTCTTATCAAAGCTCACTGCCACATAGGCATTTGATTTCTAACTTACTGGCAACAGCTTTTCATCCCTATTAGTAGCTGTTTCATAATCAGAGAGAAAGCAGCAGTCCTGTAAGTGCTATCAGTTTGGAAAAGTTTCCCAGAGCTCGAGGTAAATGGTAGTGCTTGTGCTTCAGATCCGCCTGCTTATCCTGTCTCTGTCTCTGCCACTTGGCCATGCTGAACCCAGTCTCCTTCTCCCCTTCTACCCCTGCAAAGACTCTTGCTTTGGTTGAGCGGGTGATGTGGTCTCAGAGGCCTCCTCAGTTACATATATCAGTGTCTTCATCTTAGAGAGGTATAATGGGATCTAGAGACTTCTGAAAAACAACCACATAATGCTCATGAAAACTGCTGAGGAACTCAAAGACACTAAAAAATCATCAAAGGCTCCTATTCTTGAGTTATTACTGCCATACCTATAGCACCAGAGTTTTGTGTCTGTGTCCTTTATGATAACAACAAAGTAATGCAATAGTCCCGTCTTACTGCAATTGGGATGTGCCTAGGTCATGCACTTGGAGGATGTTAGTAACAGGCATTTGAAGCAGATGTCTCTGTCTGGTGTCTAACTCTGGAGAGCCGCATCCTCAGGCAGGACTCGGAGGGCCAGGGCATGAGTGGTCCTGGAGTAGGAAGAGTGGTTGGGTGCATGGAGCTCAATAGGAAGCCACAAAATGCATCCACACCCCGAGATGGCCCTGTGGTCAACACACCAAGGTAGGAATTAGAAAGTTTTCTTTTCAAGAAAATTAATGTAGAGAGTTAAAGGAAATTTACTTTGTAAGCTGAGCCTATAATCACAGCACTTTGAGAAGCTAAGACAGGAGCATCATAAGTTTGAGCCCAGCTTGACAATTTAGCAGCTTAGCGTGACCCTGTCTAAAAATAAAAAAATAAAAAGGACTGATATAGTTCTTGGGTTCAATCTCTAGTGCCAAAAAAAGTTTAAACAGTTAGATTTTAGAAGAGGAAAACTTTCTAAATTAACTGAATTGTGGTTTTACTAACATATTTCCATTAGCCCTGTTAACAGTATTCCAAACCAGCACATTTGAAGGAAGGCGTTAATGTAAGACAGCTTTTAAGACTACTGGTATACCAAAGGCTCTGCTGTACCAAAGGGTCTGCCTAGCAGGGAACATTTAGGTGTGTCTTCCCTTTTAGGGGACAAAGAAAGATGTTAAAGAAACCTGTGATACATGTATATATATATGAGATTCCATGTAAAATGCACTTCTTGAAAATTATGGAAATGAGTAGAATTTCATGTGACTCAAGTCATCTTTTATGGTCCTCCAGGTAATCTTAACTACATATGAGAAATCTGCAATATTTCTAATTTTTCTTTTGGCTCTTTTTTCTGAGACAGGGTCTTGTTATGTACTTCAAGCTGGCTGTGAACTCACTATGTAGCCCCTGATGGTCTCAAGCTCTCTGAAATCCATCTACCTCAGCCTCTTGAGCGCTGGAATTATAGGCGTGCACTACCGTGCCTGACTTCTATTTTGATTTCAAAACAAATATCTGGGACAAAGCTAATTTGAGAAGATTACAGAATAAAGGAAAACATATTAACTAAACCTCAGTTTCTAGACAGTTCCCGAGCCGTGAAAAATAGCAAGATGATTCTGATGATAGTTTATCTTGAGAAATATCTGCCTTGCTAGTTCATGGTGCTAGCATTATGTTTGCTAATATATGCAGTTAGCCTTACCATCTTGGAACATCAGTGCTATATGAAAAATATTAGGACTATATGGTTTGAAAGAAGTAAAGTGGGGTTAAAAAAAAATCAGGAAAAGCCACATACATTTCTTCCTTCCTAGGTGACATCTGGAAAGAGTTACATTTTCCAGTGTTGTCATTCTTTAATATTACTGCCTTGTCACTCCTTGTCTCATTAGCTAATTTTGGTTCTAGACTCTGCTTCTGAAATAATTAATAGTCAGTCATTAGCCATCTTTTTATTATTCATTTTTTATCCTAATGTATTGTTTGATGCATAGGTACTCTATGAAAGGTTATAAATGAAGACACTATTTTATATCTTTAATGTAATTTTATGCTGAATGTATCAGCTTTTCTCACCCCATACTGTATGTGTATCATCCCACCCTTGAAACGCAGACATTAATTTTATATATGATCCAGGCTATGCTGATTTGAGATGACAGTTCTGCCTAAAATCAGTTCAAATTAAACCCAGGGTCCTGGTGGTTTATTCTCCAAGGGGGCAGACACATCTGCTTGTGGCCATCCCAGTTTCTCTTCTTCCCCTCTCTCTTGCACTCTGGCCCCACAGCCCCAATTCTGCTCTGGACTTTCCTCTTCCAATTCTTCCTCTTGGTCACTACTGTAACTACACTGGCTTTCCACCTGTATCCAAAGCACTACAGCTATGTTCTGCATCAGGGTCTTTTCATTAGTTTTGCTCCTGCCTGGGACCTTCTTCCCATAGACATCACTCCCTCATCTTTTCAACCTAACACTCTAGTAGATATTACCACCATTCCCCCAAATCCAGTTCTTTACCACAGGGCCCATCACATGTTTCTTCTCCCTTGAAGTTAGACATGATCATGTGACTTGCTTTAGACAGAGAAATATGAGCAGAAGTGACCCTTGCATTTCCAGGTGACTGCTTGGGAGAGGCCATGTGCAGTTTCCCAGGTTCCCTTCCCTGTGTTACTGCACACGGACCTGCATCAGCCTGTGTCCCTGAGTGAGGAGGGCATGGCCAGTGTGTTACCAACTGTCATGGACTGTTGTATGAGCCAGAAGCAAGCCTTTGTTGTTTTAGAGCCACAGCTGAGATTTGTAGGTCATTTATTACTGCAAAATAACTTAGCTGATTATCCTACCCACTTACTGCTATTCAGCCATGGAACCTAACCCCACCCACACCCCACAACATCCCTCATTGTTTTGTACCTTTCACAGCACTTGTCATCTTCCAACCAGATACTACGCAGTTGGCTCATGATGTTTATTTTCCATTTCCTTTATCACCCCACCTGCTTGCCTGCACTAAAATGGAACTCCACGGTGAGGGCCATTGCTTTGTTTAATTGTGTGAACATAAGGATTTCAGCAAATATTTATGGAAAGAATGAGACGACAAATGAATATTAAGCACTGCCATATACTGTTCTGGGTGTGCAGAGATGACTAGAACTCCTTCTCTGCCTGCCCTGAGTCTCTTGGATGACACATAATTATTCCAGCAATGCACTGAAAGAGCAGAGGGGCAGCCCTGGCAGTAGGCGGAGAATTTGGTGGCCACCACCTAAGATTAAGAAGGAGAAAAAAATAGATCTGTGAGAGAAAAGAGGGGAGAGAGTGCCAAGGATTTGACATGTGAAATTCTGCATGGAGATCAAGAACTTGGCGAGTGGGCCCTGGATTGCACTTGTATGACAGTGAGACTTCATGGAGAGGAGTTCTGTGAGCTTGAAGTTTGTGGGCTTGCACAGATGTGAAGAAATCCTCAGATTCCATGTCAAGGGCCTTGTGCTCTCTGAAAGAGCTGAGGATTGAAGAAGGGTATGCTTAGGATCACAGTCTGTGGCTGATTGAGCTTGCTGTTGTTTGTCCGTTTGTTTTTGCAGTAGTTGGATTGATTTCAGGGCCTTCCCACAGAGCTACAATCCTAGCCCTTTTTGTGTTTTTAACTTTGGGAGAAGGTCTTGCTGAGTTGCCCAGGCTGTTCTCATACTTTTAATCTTCCTTTGTTAGCCTCCAAGACAGTTGGAATGACAGGCAAGTGCTATCATATCCAGATTTTCTGGGCTTTTTATCCATTCTTTGGCTTAGCCCTAAGGTTTTAGTTACTGGGAATCTTCTTTTGGATGAATGAAAGGTTCCATCAAATGAAGCCTAACTGTTTGATGGTAGGACATATCCTTGTTCCTGTTTCTTTCTCCCTTGACCGCATCAAACTGGCAAATCCTCTGACTCTTCCTCTGCACAATCTCTCCTCTGTGGTCAGTCATTCTATCCACTTCCACCACCACAGCTCAATGTGGGTATCCTCATCTCTGTGCCCATTACCTCTGTAGTCTTGATACTTCCTCTATGCCCCTGCTGTAGCCCGTCTTCAATTCCCTGTAAAAATCATATTGTGCTATTACCTTGGTAGAATATTCCCCCACATTTCCCATACACTGAGAATGAAATCCAGGCTCTTTCCACATTTCACAGGGCACCGCGTACTGTGTGACTCTCGCCCACATTTCGGACTGGGCCACGCCCTGCTGTCTTGCTCATTATTGTCTCTGGTATTGTCCTCCTTTCAATCCCTTGAACAACGTAGCACATTTCTGCACTGTGGCCTTTGCACTTCTGTCATCTTCCTGGATGCTCTTTCCCCAGCTTTTCCTTTGCCTGCCTCTTCCCCATCCTGCAGTTCTGATAGCAGCTCCTATCCCGACAAAGACACCCTGCTTGGTCTTTGTTATCGCGGAATCCATACTGCTTCTACCCCTATTGGAGATGGAATCGCATATTTGCTTTTGTCCTGATGGCATCTGTCTTGTCCTTGAGGACAAGGGCCATATCAGTCCTACTCACCCCCAGATTCCCAGAGCCTAGTATAGTGCTGAGATTACAAAATGATGCTAACTCTCATAATTGCTGTTGTGTGATACTGTTCTCCACACTGACTGTACAGATAATATTCATCTAACCTTTACTTCAATTCTTTGAGGTAGGCATAATGCAAACCTCCACATATGGGTGAGCAAACTTTGATGCTAACTTAGGCTACTAGGGCCCTTGCCTAAGCTATGAAGTTGGAATGTTTTGGAGCAAGTTCAGGACACAACAGAATCATCCAGGGGTCTTATTGAAACAGAGGTGGCTGTTCCCTAACCTTCCATATTTCTCTTTTAACGGATCTGGTGTGAGCCCCAGGAGTTTTCATTTCCAGAAGATTCCCAAAGGGTGCTGATGCTGTTGTTCCCAGGACCATCCTTGGAGAATGAACACAGTGGAATTCACAAAGCGTTTTCCCATATCGTCCACATCCGTGTCTGTGTTCCTGTGATGTTATTAGTTCCATTTTGCAGACCAGAAAATGGAGATCCAGAGACGTAATTGGGTTTCCCACGACCACAGAGGGAGAGAGCAGAAGGGAAGATTGGATTCCAGTCTTTGGCTCTAAATCAAGTGTACTTGGCATTGCTCTAGGAGGCCTCTACGCAGTATTGAAGTTTTTATAATGATGCACCCGTAGATAAATTGTGAAGACTTCATGGATTTGGCAGATGAACAAAGGAACCTCCTGGGAACAAAGAGAATTTACATCTTCCACTCTCTTTTGACTTAATTAATTTGAGTGACCAAGATGCTTTCTAGACAAGCTGGCTTCATTGTAATTCTTTTTAGTTTAATTTAGACATGCCATTAATATGACCAAACAATTTTTCTTTTGTGTTTAACATGATCTGAGGTGTATGCTGGCATAACAAGTGAGGTTTTCCTGGCTCTGATGGTTATTAAAGGAACTTTCTCACAACACGAAAGAAGAAATTCAACAGTATTTGTTGAAAATTTACAGTATTTTAATATTTATTATTTAATCTTTCTTATAAATAAGATAATTATCATGAAAGGATTTTTAAATATGTTACACATGAGGCAATTTTCACTAAAATTTGTGAAGAGGTACTTGACTGTGTTTATTAGATAGCAGTCCTACTGCAACCAGAGACTTCAGCTAGGAAACTTTGCTTGACTTGGCTTCTCTCCATCATGAACATTCTGAGGCCTTATTCCCATGACAATGACTAATAAGAAGAGAAACTGGCACAGCTTAGACCTATTTTAGTGATAAAGATAGGGATGGGAAATGGTAGAAACCTACCTTGCTCTCATTTCTTTAATGCTAAAGCTGCCATCAATTATAATCACTCTCCATATCTCTAACACAAGACTTTGTTGCTAACTTCTCTTCCACGAAAACGCAGGTCCCCTTAACCTAGTCTGCATGTGAAGTATATATATATATATATGGGAATATATTGATAGTGTGCACACCAATGGCATTTTCTTCACTTATAAAAGCATGCATTGGAAAAGAAGTGATGTCAGCACATAATAGCAAGGTTTCTATAAGACAGTTATTTCTGTTTTATAGCCCATCATCTGATAGGCAAATTAGAAAATGTTCCAAGCATTTACCTTGACCTGTATTTCATAGCACAGCTACCTCTGTGGAGTGTTTCTTTTGTCTTTGCCCAATGTGCAGAAATGTCAGTACACCTCCCCTACCTTTGCCGTGGCCTGATGCTCACTTTGGTTAGGTTTGGATTGATCTCTTTCCTTCCTTCTTTTGTTCCGTCTCTACTTCCTCTTTCCTCCTCCCTCTCTTCTCCCATTGTTTCCCTTTCTTTCTTTAACAAATAATTGTTAAGTCCGTGATGTTCTAGATTTGAAAAAGCCAAACATTTCTAGTCATACTGTGGAAGAAAACATGAACCTCTAAAAAAGTCCTGTGGTACATTTCATGAAATAGCAAGACAACGGTGCACAGAAGGTGACAGGAGCACGTGGTGGGCACAGTGATCCCTTTGGGACTGGTGTTTTTATCATGGCTTCATGAAAAAGTGTTGGTACCTACTGCTGCATAATAACCACCCCAAATACAGTGGTTTAAAATAGCAACCCATTATTTGTCTTAATTATACCATCTGGGCTGGGCTCGGCTACCTTCTGCTTCATCTGCTGTCTGCTTGTATTGGAGAGTTTGGGGCAGCATCTTCACCCCATGTCTGTCTCCTCCTCTAATGGCTGGAACAGGTGACAGCTGGCTCTGGCTCTCTCTCTCTCTCTCTCTCTCTCTCTCTCTCTCTCTCTCTGTCTCTCCCCTTTGGACTTCTTTGCATGGTGACTCAAGAGAAAGCATTTCAAGAAGATAATCCTCAATGTGCAAATTCTTATCAAGACTGTCCCAATTGCCAAAGTGAGTCAGCATGGGAGGTCTAAAAACTGGAAGACCCAGTTCAGAGGGGGCCACAGTCCAAACAAAGCACTTGAGGGACCTGACAGCACATGGCTGTGACAGAGGGAGGGAAGCCAAACACGGAGGATCCGAGCCGGAGTGATCGGAAAGCTTGGGGGATTTTTCATTAGGAGAAAAGTTACGTGGAAGAACTAGTTTTGCACACTTACAGGGCATCTTTGGTGCTTGAAATGATTGACTTTAAAATGAGTATTTATTAATAATAGCATGCATCTTTAACGTTTTTCTCATGGTTCTCAGGTAGACTGTAATCATCCTTAGAAAACCTAACTTAATGATACAGCTTGACAGAATTAAATGTTACTTTGTTTATTAATCATTCTACATGCGGTCCTGCTTTTGGAAACATCAACAAAATTGTACCAGCTCTTGGTTTCAGTGATGAGTCAATTTTCTTATGAAATGGATTTGATGTTAAAACTGCATTGACACAAGCCCAGAAAATTAAAAGATTAGCACAGAGGTACTTTCCTGGAATCCACTGATACAGAGAAGTCAATTTTCAGAGGAAATTAGTAGTTTTCTAAGAACGCATGGCACACTAAATAAGAACTGTTGATTGAGGAATGACTTTCATAAATTCCCCGTGGAGGTCTCAGGGAGTTTTGAATTTAAAGGTTTGTAAAAGCAGTGTCTTATCTCTCTGAGGCTTTGGGCTGGTCCTATAGCTAATAGCTACAGATTCCATGCAACCTCCACCAAGAAAACAGAGGGAGGTATGGAGACCTTGCTCACCATACAGAAGGTGGTGGTAGCTAAGAATGTAGCCCAAAGCAAAATTAAATATTTGTGTCTGGACCTCTCCCAGAGTACCAATGGTTTCTTCTTTCTACTTTAGATCCTTTGGGAAGTGTTGTTTGGAGCATATCAATATATACATGCTTGGTTCTCTGTTTTATAGGGAACAAGATACACAAAAACAGAATGACAAGGAAATGAAAAATGGTTGTATTTTAGGTATGTTACAATAATTTTAATGCAGTACATCACTTAGTTCTCCCTATATTTCTTCTTTTAATGGTAATCCAGATATGTGTGTTGGGTTACAATGTAGTATACTGTAACCTACTAAAAATAGGTTGCTCTTATTAAACTCCTACTATGTCCTAAACGTTTCATGCCTGTTTTTTCATTTGATCCTTACCACACCCTTCCTTATAAGTTAGGTATTATTATTACTTTTACTTTATGGATTGGGGAATGAAGACACAGAGAGGTTATATAACCTGTCCAAGGTAATCCCTCAGGATTTAAAGATATATTTCTGAATTTAAAGTCAGAGTTTTTCACTGCTATCCAAACACCAGACATTGTGTGATCTTTCTCCTTCTGTGTTGCAATTCCTTTATTTTCAACCTTTTAAAACCTTGAACTGTGAAACTGAGGACAAATTAGCCAATAGAGAAAGGGTATGTGCAGTTATCTCATTATAAGGAGCCATGTGTGTAATTAGGTAGCCATTAGTAATAATAACTGCATAGCACTTTCTAGATGGCTGTACTCTTGTATTGTTTTATCTCATTTAATGCTCATAAACATCTCTATGAGATAGGGATTCTTACTGTCTTCTTTTTGTGGATAAGAAAGTAGAGGAAAAGAAACATGTCCAAGACCATCCATCAGTTAAGTGGTGTAGTCAGGCAGGCTAACCTCAGGATTCATGTTTTACACTACCCATACTGCCTATTTAGTTTTAATTTGGTTTTCTTAAAAGCTGCATCTTCATTACATAGTAATTTTGACAAAACCAAAATGAGTTTAGTCTATGTAAAGACTAAGATGCATTTCCTTCCCTGTCTCCCTAATTTCTATCAAAAGCTGGGTTGGTTTAAAATGGAGTAATGATGTTACCCTTTGTATTAATAAATTTTTGCAGTTATCTTTACCCCTCTGAAGTCCTTTTCTTATTAGATGTCTGCTTATTTAATCAACTACATGCTTGGGGAAAAGACACACAAGTCCTCACACATTGTGGGCACAGAAGACTATATGAACCTGACTTAAATGTTCAGATAAAATACACTTCTGATCCCATTTGAAAACAAAAGCAAAATTAGAACATCCGCCTTTGTTATGACATAGAAATATAGGTGTCCCTTGATCTTTTGTTAAAGGATTGTTATAAAACTTTCATGCTCACAAATGAACTTATTAATGTGATTCTAAAAAGCAACTCTTTTTAGAAATGTCAATTAATACTATGCATTTGAGAAAGATGGTAGAAAGATAGAAAAACAATTATCAAAATGATTTTTGAGAATAATTCTAGAAGCAACACCTGGAGGTGGCTTTCACATGGCTGTTGTGATAGCATGGAAAGAGAATGTGCCCATGGACAGTGTCTAGGTAACTCTGTGTTGACGATGAACATCAAGCAAAGGTTCCAATGTCTGGAACTCAGAATCAGAGAATGAGTCAGCATGGAAATATCATTTCCTGTGGGATGTGGCAAACACCAAACCATAGAAGGAACTTTAGCAAACAAAGCCTGAAGCAGTATTGGAATTTCTGACTTCTCTCTTGGCCTCTTACAACAAACAGAAGTTACTGATGATTGAATATGACTGCTAGCACATGGAGAATTCTCCTTAATTTTAAAATGCAAAGGAAATAAACTTTTCAAGAGAGTTACTTTAAAAAATACCATGAAGTTCATTCTTACACTGTGTGATTGAATCATCTCCTTTCCATTTCTTATGTTATTGAGAGTTGGGAAACTTTGTTTTCCAACTTCTTACAATAGTTTGACCATTGGCAAAATGATAATCCACACTGAAAACTTAATCTTAAAATTAGTGTAAGATTCTTTAAGTACATAGGATCTGAAAATCTAGTGGAGCATAACAATGTTACTTACATTATTTTTTTCTGGTTAGACAATTTGCTCTAGTCTTTAAATAAATTGAAGTTCCCAATGAGCTTTTAACATGAAAATAACTTGTACTCATTCCTTCTTTGATTTTAGCATTTTAAATGATTTTTGTCTTAAAATCATTCAAAATTATGTAATATAGAATAACTGGAACTATACGCACAGTGAATAGATACATCATTCTACCAATTTTCAAGATGCAGAAGTAATTACATATGTTAGACTAGAAGATTTATTGCCTCATCGGAAGAGAACTTATAATACATATGGGTTTAACATCATAACTGAGAATTTTTTGGGATTTTTGTTTTACATGAACTAATGAATAACTAAACATCCCTTAGCCACTCTCTTTCATTCAGTGAATGCAGAGTTTAGGAAACATTCTATATAGAAATATGAATCACAAAGCAGAAAGATTTTTAGCTAGTTACCTGTATCCTCACCATGACAGTAAGTATTAAACTGAGGATGTAAGGAGATTTCTTACTTTCATACGGTCTTCGAATATTTTAAGCCAACTAAATTCTTTTCAAGGTTGAACTTCATGTGTTTCAATAACCCTGGGCTCTTTTTAGAATCTTGTTATCACAGAATATATGATTTCAGAAATGTTTTTTATTTAAGTCATAAAATAAAATGTACTCCTGCTATAGCATGGATATTGCTTGACTTTGGGTCTAACATGGGCCAGTCCTCTCTCAGCTAACACCACTGATAAAATGAAGTTTCCACAAAAGATGAGACCTATACTTTATGTGAAATGTTGCCAAATGATCTTACAACAGAGCAAAATTTTGCTACTTCATAGTGATTCCAAGGTGGTAGAACCCAATAGATGCCATCAACTCAAGTTTACTGACTAAGGATAGACTGGAAGATGAGTGATTGACTTGAACTGCACCTACACTCTAAAAACAAAGTCAGTGTGGTAATCTGGCAGTTTGGTCAATAAAAATGCGATTTGATTCTGAGTAAATGAGTCCATTCTTATATTAATAAAGTATACGAGTTCAGTTTATATATGATCTTATTGCTTATTAGAAATATTCCATCATTACTAATCTACCTGTTTTATTAGGTAACATAAAAGATTGGAAGAAAATTGTATGCAAATATATTCGTCCACTCATCTATTATTTTATGTATTCATTTATCAAATATTTGTTGCCTTCTGGAAGTTTTAAGACCTGTGTACAGGGTAAGTGAGTAAAACAATACAAAATAACTAAGTAAATACATATAATCTTCGCTGTTGTCAATATTCAGACAAATGGAGGAGGCAGGTATTAATTACATCTTCATACTAATGAAAGTATAATTTAAACAGATAGGTTGTCTTAAGGAATTGCTTGGTACTCAGTGTAGCAGAGCAACCAAGCTGTGTTTGGGAGTGAGGTGGGGTGTCAAGCAAGTCTCTGGTGGAGCTTGAGTAGGGCAGGGTGTGAGAGAACCTTCCTTAGGAGAAGAAAAAGCATTTTCCCAGGAGGCAAGAGGGTGGAAGAGAACGAAAGGGAGAAAGTAAAAGAAGGCCATAGTTGAGGTGGTTTGGGCAGCGCAGGATAGAGAAGCGCAAGATGAATGAAGAGCCAAGCACTTGAGATTTCTAGGCCATTTACCTGCGTTGGTCCTTAATGCCTGTTAATCTTGACATCTTGCCTGGGTGAGGGGACTCCTGGAGAGGTCCTGGGGTGATGGGGGCACAGTACCATCACTGGGCAGATCCACTGATATTCATAGCTGACCGTGCTCTTCAGGGTGGGTCCCAGTGAAGGCGGGCATACATGGGGTCTGGCCTTGGAGGGCAGAGCTCGATCTGACGCTCTTCCCCTGTGTTCTGTTTCCCAGCTACCATGTTGTGAGCAGCTGAATTGCACCACCCTCTTTCTGCCATGACATCTGTGCCTTGGGCCCCACTGAGCATAGACTGACAGAGCTACAACATACCTTTCCTTCTTTGAACTGTGGGTATCAGGTATTTTGTCCAGCCGTGGAAAAGCTGACTAGTACAGTTTTTATCCTAAAAGAAAATGGAAATTTTGTAAATGTTTTGGGAAAGAGAGCGTAGTGAGTTTAGTGGTGGCTCCATAAGGATATGTCCACGGAGATTTATTTAGAAATGGAGCTTCATTTGGAAACAAGGTCTTGGTAGTTGTAAATAAGGGATGATGTTAAGATGGATTTTCTTGGATTATCCCTATGGCTCCTCCACCCAATGAAATACCCTTTACAGAAGAGAAGTACTACAAAGCAGAGGGTCCTGGGCAGATGTATGCAGGATAAGAGTGTGCAGCTACTGCCAAGAAATGTGGACAGCCATGAGCCACTGGCAGAGGCAAAGAATGAACCCTTCCCTAGGGTCAC
This sequence comes from Dinomys branickii, assembly GCA_004027595.1. NCBI lineage: Eukaryota > Metazoa > Chordata > Mammalia > Rodentia > Dinomyidae > Dinomys > Dinomys branickii. The sequence continues at coordinate 117,390 of PVLD010002393.1, read as the reverse complement.
TGATGAAGCAGAGCCCTGCCGGCACCTTCATTTCAGACTCTGGCCTCGAGAAATATGATAAAACACATTTGTGCTATTTTAACAATCCAGTTTGTAGTAGCTGGTCACAGCAGCCCTAAAAAACTAGTAAAAGGGTAATGAAGTTCTGTTCTGAGACCTAGTCAGGGTCCTATGTTGTCTTTGTGCAGTGTGTGGAGACCTGACCCAAGTCAGGTCAGAGAGGGCTGGGGGACCAGGGAGCAGGTTTTCCCTTTACTTGAAGCAAGTACTTAGTTACTTTCTTAAGCCAGGGGATGATGGTGGACCTAGGATGAAGAACTACTTAGGAGGTAAAGTTGAGAGGGCTTGGTGTCAGACTATTTATCTTGGTGATGAAAGGGAAGCAAATGCTAGTTCTCAAACTCACCTTTTCTTGTTGGCTAAAAGGATGCATTTTCTTCATGCAAAGCCCTCTTGTTGACTCTCTAGTATGTGTCTTGCTCTGTTTTAGCTTCCAGTGACAGCAGTAAATAAACAGAACTGTGTCCTTTAAGAGATCATAGACAGCAAGAAAACAAGGACAGACTGTAACTCATGAATGTGTGTCCATACCACCAGACAAAAAAATCCAGAGGATACCAGCCTCATTCATGTTGGGCCCTGAGAGGTCACTATGCCACTCCTAGGATGCAAACACTGACCAGGAAGATGTCCGAGGATGAGCAGCACCCACTTGATGTGATGGCTTTTTGAAGAGGCCCTTCCCAACATGATGTTCTTCCACTGGGACCAAAGGCGGTGTCTATAGTTAGATGTCTCATACTTCTTTTATATCTAAGCAAAATTCCAGTAATTACTTTCTCCTCTGAGGTGAAAAGATAAATTAATTCCCTAAAGTCCCTCTTGGTTAAAAAAAATTTTTTTTTGTTTAGACCTCATGTTACCAAATCAAGATATGGTCTTTAGAAGGAGTTAATTAAGTATGGTTTGCAGATAGGCAACCATTTGAAACTATCTTAATTTAAAGAAGACTTGAATTTCACGTTTTCTGTAGATAGCACCTGCACCACCGCTAGTTTCCCTCTAGGTGCTGTCATGCTGTAATGTGGGGATTCTGTTGTGTCTCTGATCTTCGCTACAGATTTCGCATATTCTTTGTGTGTAAATGTGTATTTTAGCATTTGGAAGTTGGGCATGGGCTACAGGAAGACAATGTGCGGCAGAAATCTAAGAGAACACAGAAAGGTGAAGATGCTCAGGATTTTCAAATAGACTAATAATGTTCCATTCTGTCTTAGTCAAGTTACTTTCCTTGTTCCTGAGACAAATACCTGATACGTACCTGCAGCTGAAAGGGAGAGAGGCTTATTTTGGTACACGGTTTCAGTGCATAGTCTGCTGGCTCCACAGCGGGGCCACGCGATAGAGGGGTGCACAGCGGGGCCACACGGGGGAAAAGCTGCTCGCCTCATGGCAGCCCAGAAGCAAAGAGAATGAAAGGAGAACCAGGAAAGGTGTTACACCCCCACCAGGTCAAGCCCCGCCCACCAGGCGTCCCCTCCTAACACCATACTTCACTCTAAAATGCCCAGTAATGCAGTCTTTGAGCACAAGAGGCTTTGGGGAGGGGTCACCCAGATATAAACCATAACACATTCCAATATTCTAAGGGAATGAAAAACCACTTCCTCTGCTTTCATACAAAAATGTTGCTTGGTAAAATATAAATATTACTTTATAAAAATTTATAAATACTACTTGATAAAATATCACTTGGTAAAGTATTACATACTCAGCTAATGTTGAAGCACTATCTTACCAAATTTCCTCATCGTATTCAGTTGGTCTTCTGTATTCAGTAATCCTACACCTGCAGATTCAACGAAATTTGGACTGAAATACTGAAGGGAAGAAAAGTCAGAAGAAATTCAAGTGAATTCTAAAAAGCAAAACTTGTGTTTCTCATGAGCTGAATACTGTGTTGAATCCGCTTGAAGGAAGCTACAGGCGGAGGCAGCTGCAAGTCCTGCGTCTCACAGAGCCGCGGCCTCTTTCCAGCACTTCTTCGAGCATCATTTGCCTCCCATCTTCTTCCCATGCTATGTAGTTAGATGTGTGATCCCTGTGTCTCTACCGAACACACACAAGCATTTTTACCCAGCCATTATTCCCTAAGTAATACAGAATAACAACGACGTATGTAGTATTTTCATTGTATCAGATATCAAAGTAATCTAAAGAAGATTTAAAGTATATGGGAGTATATGTGTGTGGATTCTATACAAACACCAACACATTTTGTAGAAGGGACTTAAACAGCTGAGGATTTGGGTATCAGTAGGGGGTCCTAGAACCAATTGACTGTAGGTATTGAGGAACAACTGTATTTCAGCAAAGATACATTTACTTTAAACTACGTTGGAAAATCACCTAGATTCATACTTTCTCACATTTTATCTGAGCAGTGCACAGTGTTTATTTGTAAAAGGGAAATGAATTTTAATATTGCACTTTTTACTGCTGTGGGGTGTAGAGTTGACTTCCTATCATTAAATGCATGAATGAATTAGGTATTTATTTGCATGTATGATATATCTGGATTTCAAAGCAAACATTTCAAAGGATCACCAAAATATGTATGTAAAGTTTGTATTTGCCTTCTAGTAATGTTAATAGACAGAGTTTGCACTACACAGATCTAGTTTTATAAGAAAAAAATTGGACTGTTTGGAACTCTATTACCCGATTTTCATGGGTATGGATGTAGGCACACTTATATATGCATGTGTTGCAAGCTTATGACATAATATTAAAATCTGACAATGGCTAGGTAAGATCAAATTCTACCCACAGGTGACTTAATGTGCTCTTCTGTCTTTAGAACACAAAGCCAAGACACACAGGGCCAAGTGTAGTTTGTGGGACAGCTCACACACATTTCATTTTATACTATCAGTGCTTTCCAGCAAATAACCTGAGACCCAGCACACATTGGAAACAGTGCTTGGGGTGATATGCCACTGTAGTTATTCACAAATGTAAGCTTCTCTAAGTAAGCAAAACATGGTCTCATTTTTCTCATATAATTTCTTCTGCATTTTATTTCTTATTTTTTATTTTACCATGACTAGATTCTAATCATGATTTACACACAGGAGAGCCTGGCTCTGCTGTGACATATGTGTATCTGATTCTCATGGAAGTTGATGGGGGTTATGAATGCAAGGGGAGAGAAGAAAGCACCTACAGCTTCCCAAACAAATTTAGAACAATTTAAAATGCCTGGGAGTAACAGAGGGCTGGTTTAAGGGGTCCATAGGGGGGTAAATATATGTTTTAAGAATTATTTTTGTGAACACTCTTGTGGCTCTGAGGTCAAAAGGAAGAGTAGACGGGTGTGAACAAAAAAAATAAAAGGCAAACCCACAATTATGCCTAGGGTAAAAGTGTAAATCATGCTTTACCTTGGCAGAAAGCATGTGCATGGGAACATTTTTTATGAGTGCTATTTATATGCCCAAGAGCCATGTAACCATTGTTTATCTCTCAGCATGTCCTTGTGGGGTACGCACTTCCTACCCATCAGCCTTATATGACAGTGACACAGAGATGCATGTATCACTCAGTTTCAAGAATCTAATGTGCTAAGTGATTGACTAAGCTACCATCACTCTGCCATTGTTCAGAGGAAGATACAGAGTTAATGGAGGTTAGGAACTTTCCTCGGATACTTGAGTGGCAGCGTGTGGATTGGATTTCAGAAGGAATCCCTCTGTTGCATGTTATCTAGAAGACAGGGAACACATTTGCTGCCATGTGCTGTGCCTGCCTCCCTTCTTTTCCAAAGGCAATATTAATATGAATTATCCAGGTGCCAAGAAAATACATACTTAGACTCCCAACCTTGAATTGTATATATAAACGTTGGCAACCTAACCCCCTTTTAAAAACCATTGACCAATATTAATTATATCAGTGAAACCAAATGCAGACCTTCACCTCTATTCCCCCTACCAACACAAAGATAATCTGACACCAACACCACTTGTGTCGTATAACATAGGCCACTCTGATCTGGCTATCCACAGCATAATAACCTGAAAGAGCACTGTGCTTCCCATCCAGTGCTTCCAACTCTGGTTGCTCATCAGGAAATCTGGTGAGCATTTAAAAACTACAGGTGCTAGAGTTACCGCCCCCCTTTGCTTCAAGAGTCTAAACTGATTGTTTTGTGGTGAGCACCCAAGTATCGGTATTTCTACAAACTCCTCCAGCAAATCCACTGCGCTACTTTCCCTTTTATAATATCTAATTTTTGGCAACTCCCCAAGAAAACAAACCCCTTTAGGCTTACATTATCTCATCTCTAAGAGGGAGGCAGCATATCCCTGTCCTGTTTATCTCACGCACACAATCATGAAGATCAAATGGGAACGATTTTAAAACATGTGAAAATGATGACATGCAGTACAAACAAGACACAGGGCTGTGATGGTCGGGTTGGCTTTATTGTAATTTCAAAAAGTAAGATTGGAGGCAAACTTCTGGAAAACTTCTTTCCACATTTCTGGTTTCTATGATTTTTCCATATTGGCTCCTCAATAAAATTCCAATCTGCTTTTACTTGAGTGCACATTGTGTATTTGTGTGCATGTAATGTTTGCTAATTGATTTCTGTCCACTCAAGGGTTAAAAGCAGACAGTAGGACAGGGTGCGCTAGTGGATGCTAATAATTCCAGTGATTGGGGTAGCTCAGGGAGGAGAATCATGAGCTCGCCACCAACCTGGATAACATAGTGAGACCCTGCCTTAAAATAAAATCTATATTTTAGCTGGGTGTGGTGGTGCATGCCTGTAATCTCAGTACCTAGGAGGCCGAGGCTGGAGGATTGCTGTGAGTTTGAGGCCAGCTTGGACTACACAGTGAGACCCTGTCTCAGAGCAAAGACAGCAACAAAAAACTCCAAAATCTGTATCTTACCTGTCTATACGCTGTATCAATCTCATTTATTGCTTTAAATAAGCAATTATCCTGTTTTTACAAAACAAAAGATAAGTAGGAAGTAGAGATATGTGTGTCCACATAGTTTGTCCACATAGATGTATGGGGGAAATCTCATAGATTTGGTGAATAGGGAGAAGTAACTCTAAGAAGGCGATTGGCCAAGGCTAGTCATAGTTCATTCATTCATCCAAAAAATATACTCTTTTGAGGAATAAATATGTGCCAGGCCCTCTGCCAAAATATAAAAATAGATGACACAGTCAACAGCCTCAAAGAATTCAGCCAATTGACAATGAGAGAGAAGTAAACCAACGCAGAGTACGGGGCCAGAAAGGCTGCGATTGAAGACTTTTCAGCATTCTGAAGATGTCTGTAGGACAGGGTAAAAGGCATGGGAATGTGGTAAGGTTAGGAGAGGAGAGCTAAAGTATGAATGAATCGAGTCTAGGGAGGTGCATAGAAGTAGTTCAGGCAGAGGAAGTGGACGAGTCTTCCAGGCAGAGAGAGTGAGCCAGAGAGAAAGAGAGCGAGACAGAGACAGAGACAGAGACACGGAGACAGAGACAGAGAGAGCTTCAGGAAGAAAAGTGAGAGACCGTTCTTCATTCAGGAAAGTGTGTGAAGTTCATGTGACTGCGTGTAAGAGTGAACTTTGGGAACTGCTGGGGGATAAGGGTAACCAGAGGCCAAACACAAGTAGGCTTATAATTTATTCTAAAGGCCATGGGATGCATTTTATTTAATGTAGGGCAGTTACAGATTGAACTGCTTTTAGGAAACTTTACTCCAGTAACCACGCGGGAAGGAGAGAGGCAGACTAGAAGAAACCAGAGAGTTGTGCGCTGATGCATTCTAGGAAAGAAATGATGAAAGACTAAGCGAAGGCTGTGGCAGTAAAAAGAAGGAGTAATTTGCTAGACTGAGCCATTTGGCAGAAAAGAATTGATAAAATTTAGTGACAGATTAATAATAATCACAGAGATTTTTGAAAACTACAATCAGCCTATAAGAAACAGGGTATTAAAATGGGACTGTGATATGCTGAATAGTACTCGCAAAGATGTCCATGCTCAGTCTTGGAACCTCTGAACCACTCCCTTATAGGATGAAAAAAGAACTTGTAGATATGTTCCTTTAACAGCTTTGAGCTACAGAAACAATCCTGGCTTGTCTGAGGGGCTCCAGTGCAATCACAGGGGCCTAGGTGGGAGAGTAGCAGAAGGATCAGAGTGGGCAATAGGAGATGTCACACGGGCACAGGGACATGGCTATGTGAGGAAGGGGTCATGCAAGTGACTTCTCAAAGCTGCAGGGTAAGACAGAACCTCCCCTCATGCTTCCAGAAGGACAGATCCTGCAGAAAATACATCACTCTCTTCTAGCTTTGGCCGGATGTCATTGTCTGTTCTACCATACTCTTCCGTCTTGTGAGAAGTTTATAAAAAATTATCTAGAAATCTTGGTATGTCCAACTGTCAACATTTTTGAAATTCATGCTGCCTATCATGGGGTGTTTTTGGCCTAACAACTCTCCTTATTCAGCTCTGGATATTATATTCATATTTTATTGTCTCTTATTTCTCTTCCCTTCTTTTAAAAATACTCAGATTTGGTTCTACAAAGATGAGACCTCCTAGAGAAACTTTCAGTGCTTCTTAAGTTCTCCCTATATTTCCATGCCATAATTTTGTGGTCTAGCCCCAACTTTTGTTTTTTAAGACATTGAATTCTCAGCTTGGCATGGTGGCACACACCTGTAATCCTAGTGCTTTGGATGCTGAGGCAAGAGTATCACTGCAAGTTCGAGACCAGCCTGGGCTACAAAGTGAGCTCAACGCTAGCCTGTACTGCATAGTGAGACCTTGTCTCCAAAAAAAGAACAAAACATTGAATTCTTTATTTCAAATATCATATCGTAAATCTTCAGTAGCTGTATTTTCTTTCTCATGTTCTCACAAGTTTTAAAAAAATGTTTCTTCTATTCACTAAATAATCTCTTGCTGCAGATTAGCACACAACAGCTTTATTTGAGCGTTTCCTTGGACTCAACACCTAGGAGAGATGGGAGCTTGCAGCCAACCTGGGGGAGTCCTGAAGCTGGGTTATGAAGAGCATTCATTGTGCACTGCCTAGCAATTTAACCAGGGATTCCAGCGACAGTGCCTAGCATACGCAGCAAGCCACAGGAAGTGCATTTATTACTTCTCACAAGAAACAATGGAGGCCACGAGTTCACTGCAAGCCAGCTGCCCTAGGCTTGGAAAGCTGCATGTGCCCCTTTTGTATGGCAGATGAGGGACCCTGAAAAACAGCCCACCTTGGATTTATCTGAGGGTCATAGAATCCACTGCACTGAAGCATATAAGGGCATCCTGGTCTAGGGGAACTGGCACAGAGCCTGGGCTGTTGGGACCAGCTCTGTTTACCCCATCTCAGGATTTTCTGTTCCCAGAATGCTCTATACCCATCTCCATTACAGGGATCACATCCTGGGCCTTGCACATGCTAGGCAAGCACTCTACCACTGAGCTACATCCCCAGCCCTTGTGTGCAAGAAAGAGGGGAGAACAGGGTCAGATCAAAGCCAGTTGGAGGAGTCCTCTGCACACTCTCTCATTTTCCTCAAAAGGGCAGAAGGGGGTGAAGACCTTGATGCTCCCATGCTGATTAGGTATTGGATGTGGGCTGCACTAGAAATGGGTGTGGCCATGGTGAGTGGTTTTCTGCAGTCAGTGAGGCTTTTTTGTTTTTAAAGCACTTTCTGTTGGCATTTCTTCTAGCAATGAGAACGTATCATTCATTTCTGAAGGGGGAATCTGTGTGGCTTATCTCAGTTTCTACCACATCCATCCGTTTTTGTTTTCTCAGGATTCAGCTGCTAAGTCTCCCTTACTTATTTTTTTTTGATGCTGTTGTTTTCCCTTGAATTGTGTGGTGGATTTAAATTTTTATTTGTGTGCAGTATGATGATCTAGGCAGTTAATATAGCTGACTCCCTTTTCCTCAAATAAGGACCCTCCCTGGATGGAAAGAACTCACTTTGGATGCTCAGTGGGGAACATTCCTAAATGCCAGGACAAGGACAGCCTTGTTCCAGGGCTCAGCTGTCTCCGCCAGTTATCCTAGATGACTTTAGGAGTTCTTTAGATGTTAACTGCTTTTAAGCTGGGTGCAGGTAAACACTAACACAGTATAGATCTGTTTGGAGTGGTGGGAGTGGGTTTCTGTACAGAGAGCTTTCCATACTGCAATATCACCCAAACCACTTTATCATAAAGACCACGTGGGGCCCTTCTTAAAAATCCAGCTTCCTGGGTTATGTTGGTAGAGCCATTGAATCAGAGTCCTTGGGGAAGGGCTCGGGGGTTCTCTGTGTTTCACAAGGACCCAGAGAATTAATCCTGTACTCTCCTCAGCCAAGCTCGGGGATACTAGCTGTATACAGCCCTGTCATCTGTAGCCTTGCCGCCCTCTTCCCATCTCTGTACCTGCTCCCTTGATTCTCTCTGTGACTCCATAGACAGGAACTGGGCTTCTCTTTCAGTTAGAGCCTGCCTAAGTGTGTCTTAGATGAAAACTCCCAGCTTTGCTTGCCCATCAACATGATAACTTCCACACGTTTCTCAGCTTACAGAAAATCATCCCATTCTCTGATCTTCTTATTCTCAGGAACATTATGAACTTATTTCTTTTTGTACTTCTTTGAGGCTTTTTCAATAGGTTTTTAGTAAGGAGAACTCAATAATCACACCTTGGAAAAATCTCCTGAGCTGAGCTATTGCTAAAGTGCAACGTGGCAGATTGGATGTGGGGATAAGGGACACAGGGCAGCCTTGGCTAACCCTTAACTGCGTGACTTTATAAATTGTGCAGTTTTTTGTGTGTTTCACTGAAAAGAAGAACAGAAAGGGAATAAATCATGTTTTTCTGGGGAAAGAAAATGATTTTCACTTTTTTGAAGTTATTCCCCTGATCTGAAGGTATTCTACGTGAGCCATCCATTCATCCACACATCCACCCACTTACTCACATGAAGCACCTTTTTAATATATGTAGGACATAGAAATAGAAATATTTGGGGGATGGAAACAAACAGTGAAGCAAGTGTGATTCAGGGGGGTAAGTGCAATGATGTTGGGTTGTTCTGCATGATATGGGAACTCCTAGAAGCACCAAACTCAGACCTGGTTGACCAAGGAACGAGTTGACATTTAGGCTGAGGCTTATAGGATGAATTGGATAAGCCTGTCCAAGGAGCTGAAAGAGGGACACTATTTTAGATAAAGTAATGTAGTATTACAAAAGCTGAGAGCCCAAAGAGAACACTACTAGGATTCTCTGTATGAACGGTTTTTGGTAGGATTGAAACAAGTAAGGAAGATGGAAAGCAAACCAGGGAGAGTGATGTAGGGTCTTCTACAACGGGAAGCCCCCGGAAAGCCTCAAACAATCATCCTGAAAGTGTGTTTGAAGTCTAGGAGTGAAAAGTACCATCGGTAGCTCTCACACTTTGAGCTGCAACAGAATCTCCCACGAAGACTGTTTAATATGCTACTGCTCTGTGTGCCCTCTGTAAGTCACCTCTTCACTCTTAAAATCTCAGATACGGAGTGGTATTTGAGTTCCCAAGGTCTAAGAAATGCTAAAACTCCTGGCATGTTTTACTGTGTGCACTTTTTTGTTAGTGTGTTTATTCTTTTTGTCTTTCCTGTATGAATGTCTTATGAGAAAATTCAAGAGCCTTCCCTTCTGCTTTTAACCTCTAATGATCTCCCTTGCCCTTCACCATATCCTTTCTTTAATATATTTGTTTGATCAATCAAGGTGCTGACCAACTCGTAACAAAATTAAACACATCATCTAAAGTTCTGAAAGGTGCCTATGAAGAGAAGACTTTAAAAGTATTAAAAATTTTTAAAAAGTTTGGCAAAAGTTGAAAATTACATGCAATCCTGTCTTATCCCTGATAAATATAGTGGTTCATTGGATTTATCTTATGCTACATTATGTTAAATTTAAATACACTATGAAGACATGTCCTCACCCATGTATATCATATAAATGACAGTGTACCCTTATTCAAGAGTTTGGAATTTGTTGGGAAAAATCTAGTAGTCAGTGGCTTCTATGAGACTTAGAGGAAAATCATAGTTTGAAGTGTTAAATTTTAATAGCCATCTGTTTTGTACATGTGTGGACCTAGGAACTCTGTAATGAAAAATGTTAAACAACAAAGTTAAAATTTTCCTATTTTTAATATTCTAAACTGAAAACTTTATTTTAATCCCAGTTTCTAAAATTTGAAAGTAACTTACGAAAAATGTACAAACTGGGACTAGAACCCAAGAAATCTGGCTCTAAAATTTCTGCCCTTTCTCCTGTCCTGTCTGTGTTGCGTCAGACTGGAGCACGGTGTGAAATATACCTTGACTGTCACAGAGAACCATACAAGGCCTTTGAGAAACTCACATTCGTGATCTCACCACAAGAAACAATCTGTTCTCTTTTACACCCATGATTTTTAACTCAAAAACCAGAATCGGCCCTAAGAATCGGAATGTCGACAAGCAATGAAGATGTGAGTTTGTTGCCAATGGCTCTGATTCTGCCTGAAGTAACTCAGAGATTGAGCAGGGAGCCATAGGGCGGAAGAAACAAGAAAATGAAGACAAAAGTGACTGGGGAAACAGGAGGTCAACTTCAAAAGAGCGTTACTGTGGAAGAAGAGGGAACCTGGAAAAAGAGGACAGTAATAGTCATGAACCAGGCAAGGCAAGTTAGAAAGGGCCGGAAAATACTGCTCACATGTGGGGGACAGGTCACTGAGAAGCTGAGGTGTTGCCCTCTAGAGCCCTGATTCCCACTGGGAGGACCTGCTGTCTGGCTTTCAGTGCTTCCTGGAGTGCAGCCTGGAGATACTTTCCTCGTCTTCACAGCTCTTCCTTTTTCACAGAAGCAGTTAAGAAACAGACTTCGGGAAGGTCGTTTCTCTATAGCTTGCTTCACAGGCCTTGGATTTAAATCACAGGACAGCTGTAAAGGAAAGACTTACTTAAATATTGCACATTCTTAGACATGCTTCTGTAGTTGAGGGAAGGGGAGATGAAATACAATTTAAAAAAACTTTGTGCCTATTTTTAAACATAGGTTAACAGAGGTATAGCAATTCTTGTTGAGGTTGGAGGTGTATAATTCATTGTTTTGGAACAGTTAATGCTTTCAGAACCCAAACAAATACACTCTTCTTTCAAGTTGTGGTGGTTACTTAGGTATCAACCGTAAGTGATATCTCTTCTTGCAGCATGGTAAAACGTGCAGGCCTGATTACTGCTGGATTTTACTGGAGTTGAAATGTCCATCCCAGAATTGTTCAATGAAAAATGTTAAATTTCCCCATTACTTATTTTCAGTTATACATCTATATTCTAACCTTCAGAAGCTTCAATTTCTTCCTACAACATAAAGCATTTCTTCTAAACTGAATCCTAAATCTAACTAACCTTACTCCAGCTTCCCTTTATTTTTACACTGACTAATGAGTTGACTTAAATTAAAAGCCAAAATTCACAGCTCTGGAGATCACTTAGGAATTTTATGGTGATAAAAATAAATAACAATTACTGAGAACCTACTTTGTACGGAAGTGTGTTAAGTTCTTTATAGATATTATTTTCTTTCAACTTCACAGTTTTGGAAAGTGAGGGCTACTGACATTCCCAATGTTATATAGTCAGTAAGACTGCCACAGACTTGAACTCAGTCTGGCTGTAAAGTTCTTGCCCTGACTCTTACTTTATGGTGTTTCCAGGTATAAACACTGTGTATAACTTTCACCAAAGATACAGTGGAGGGCTTTGAGAACTCTGAGACCCAAAGTCCCACCACAGGGAGTCATTTGGCCTCTGAACAGCAAATGGATTCCTAAGAGCGTGCTGACTCTCCTGCAGGCCAGTCTAAATTCAAATCCATATCTGACAACGTTGTAGATTACACATTATAAACCACTGAGTTCATTAGCTGTCATGTTTAATTCATTCAACAAATGTTGAGTATCTGATGAATGAGACAAGATCCTTGTCTTCATGGAGTCTATAACGTAGGGAGTGGGGAAGAGAAAGATAAATCTATGAAGATCAAGCCTAGTGGATTTCTCTGTGGTTTTCATGTAGAAGTAAATGTGGTTGAGGTTATAGAGGCCATTCCAATAAATAAGGTGTCTTTTAGGATATGAAGAGAGGTTAACATATGTGGTTGCTAAAGACTAAGGGTCTTCTGTTTGGAAAGGTCTAGGAGCTACCCCCCCTACTCAGGAAGAAGGACCAGGGTAACTGTGATTTGGAAGGGAAAGAAGAAGTCATGTCAAGATTTTATGCTATAACTCTTGAGATACAAATATTAAGGAAATGGCATCAGGACCACTAAATTTCTTTGGCTTTCACATTCTTGTTGGATAATAGGGTTCTCTGACAATCCCTGGACATTTCTGTGTAGTAATTTCAGTACCTATTTCAAACTTTCAGAGGGAATGAGAGACAATAATAGTTTGTTCTAGAATGTTCCTTCCTTCTCCACTTCCTACCTTTGACAATTACTATTTAGGGTTTTGTAATGGTCTCTAATTCTTCTGAAATGTTTGTCTTTTCAACATAAAACTCTGAGGATAAATAAGCATGGAAACACTCTTGTCAATACTGTTCTAGGAAATTGGAAAAAAATAATTTTCTATTCCACTGTTATGGTATAGAGCTTATTTTTGCCTCTAACTTTAAATTACTCTGTGTTCTAGATTTGGACTAGGGATTTTTAACTGATTTCTTAGAGAATTTTTATTATGCAAATCATTTTTAATAATTTATTAAAAAACTAAAATGAAAGACCCGTTAGTTATTTGTATTGTTTTATTTCTACATGTGGTACTGTGTTTATATTTTTACATAAATTAACTCCTTTAAACCTGAAAATACAAACAGATTAACTATTGTTTTAGAAATTAATATGAGAAATCTTAAAATAAGTGCTCCATGATATTCAATTTTTTAAAAAAGTTGAAATATTCTAGGTTATTTCTAACTTAATCTATTTTAATTATTTAGCACTTATACTTGTTCAAGTTGTAAATGGAATTATGTTTAAAAGAAGAAAATTTAATTAGTGGACACAATAAGGAATTCAGTGAAGAATAAACAGTCTAAAGTTCAGCAATTTGTTCAGGAATATACACAAAAATTCCAATCACCTGTATTTACAACAGAGGTAATCACCTGTGCCCTCACTCAACTCAAGCTGTGGAAAACAGTTAGTTTGTCTGTATAATAGAATTTAGAAATCATTTAAAGGAAATCATGCTCTCTTCCTTATTTGAAGAATAAGAATAAACTTTTTCCATTAGGGTTGTATCTTAATGATTTAAAAAGAATATGACTTAAACTTGATTTTGAAATTAAATTCTCTACTACTTACTAGATATATGGTGTGGAACAGATCTCTTAACACAGTGGAGCTTCTACTTTCTTATTTATAAAGTAAGGATAAGCATGAAAATGATCTTACAAACTGGTCAGGAAGATCAGATGTGATAATGTATACAGTGTAGGTAATACGCATATAAAGTGGGAAATCCTATAAAACTAGGTACACAAGCACAGAAAACTTTTGTTTAAATTACTTAACTGGATTTGAAGAGAAAAATCTAATGAGTTGGTGAAGATAGCAGAAATATTTTATGTTTGAGGACGAACTCCTTCAGAAGTCTCTACAGATGGCTAATATAAGAAGGGAGAATGTATGAACCTGAAAACGCCCCTCTACTGAATTTGGAACTGAAAAGAGCATGTCCAGTGAGGCCAAGATATTTCCTGGCTTATTGATAAATTCAACAGTAGATACCCCCACTGCCTTGAACAGCCCATGACCCAGATGAAGGAAGGCACATCAACATCTGAAACAATGGAAAATTCATTTATTGGCCAGCATGGTAGAAAGAGCAAATGGATGAAACTAGTCATGAGAGAGAGAGACAGACAGACAGACAGACAGACAGAGATAGACAGAGACAGACAGAGAGAGTGAGAGAGAGAGGCAGATGACAGGATCAGACATTTTAAAATTTGGAGTGTTTTGTGCTTGGGGATGGCTTGTTTTGCGTGGGGATGGTCTGTTGTGTCTAAGTGGTTGTTACAAGTGTGATTTGATATTTTTTCACCTCACAAGTCTACTTTTCTCTACTCCAATCCTATTACTCTTGCCCTATAAATTGGACCAATTGTACTTTTGTAGGGTGACATAGTTTATTTTACATATTTTCATATTTTTGTAAGAAATTATGTTTACTCTCTTCTACGGTGTAAAGAGGAAAATCCAATTGCTCAGATCTTACCAGATAGTTGATTATGTCTAGATGAGCTTTATAGCAGTTGCACTGAGCAGAAATCGTTCTTCTGTCTTGGAACTGAAAAGTTCCACTGGAGTCTGTTAAATAACTGATGGGGTTGACTGCAATCATACTTTAAAAGTTGCAGTTTCTATGTAGAGCTTCACAAATGATAGGGCTTCATTTGTTCTAGTAAGATTTTTCTCGGGGAATCTACTACATCAGTCGGGTTAGAATAAGACAGTTCCTAAAGTTTTGGTCTTTTGTCCCTTTAAAAATTATTGCAGATTCCTAAAGAAATTCTGTAGATGTGAAGGAAATCAATTTTTATATCAAAATTCTAAATAATACTTATTAATTAAAAGCCAACAATAATAAATCCATTATGTGTTAAACTAACATGCTTGCACGCAAAATGACTGAACAAAGCAAACAAACAAAAAGTTTGATGGAGAAAGTGCTTTCAATATATTTTCCCAAAAGGTTTTTTAACCTACTTGTTTAGTTCAGACTGGTGGCTTCAGTATCAAACAAATACCTATCACTCTTCTGGAGAGTGGAAGTTGAAGTTCAGTTTGCCAGCATGGTTGGGTTCTCTGTTAAGGCTCTCTTTCTAGTTTACAGATGGCTGTTTCCTTGCTATATCCTCACTTGGAGGAGAGAGGGATAGACTTTGTTTTTTCTCTTTCAGTTCGACCTCTAGTCTCATCATTGTGATTCCATCTTTATGACCTTATTTAAAACTAATTACCTTTCAACAAGTTAGTATGTTCAGCTTATATTTTGAAAATGCCATTGAGTTGGAGACATCTTCCCAATAAATATAAATGGTTAAATATCATTTTATAGGTTTCTACATCAGAAGAGCATTTTGTCCAGTGTTGACATTTAATGATTCAAAAGGAAAAAATAAGATAGTTTCAAAGTAACTATAGATCTAAAACTTCAAATACCAAAATACTAGAGATTAGGGTTTCAACATATGGATTTACACAGTCCATACCACTGCTGGATTCTAAGCTTCTGCGCTATCTGTTGCAATATCACATATTTTGAAAAACTCCATTTAGCTTTTGTAAAAAATGAAAACATGAAGGCAACTATTTCATATTTTTAGTGAAATAATTTTTACCACGTAGCCCCCTTGATAGGAACCCCAGAAGTTCCTGAAACCTATTTTGAGAACCACCGGACTAAGTGTACCATGATAGTGTACAATCCTCAAATCCTAATGACTTAAGCAGGAAGGTTCTCCTGCTCATTCAGTCTCCATTCAATTTGGATCGTTTGCCTAGTTTTCTCTCTGTTATTGTAGTCCTCATTCTGCGATCCAGTTTGGTGGATCAAGAATTATGCAGCATATTACTGGTAACTGTAGCAAATGGCCAAAATTAGCAGAAAACAGGCTGTTTCTTAAAACTTCCCATGCTTCACTCTGCAACATACCTGTGACTTTAGTGACATTTCATGAGCCAAAGCAGTCCATGTATACTAGACTGACTTCATAAACATGATAGGTCTGACCCATCCATAGGGAACTATGCAGGCTATTAGTTAATAGTAATACTGTCTACCATGCCTACTACTATTTGTAAGCACATCTAACTCTGTTGTGACAATCCATTGAATGCCAATAAATTTCTACCATAGTTGCAATTTATTAAGGTTATCTTTACATTTGCCTCCAAACCTATGCCTTTTCTAGATATCAAGAATTTAACATGTGGCTCACATATGTTCAGTGTGTAATAAATATTCATCAAAAAGAGACAAAGATTGAACACTTGATAAAATATAATTTAGACTTGAGCATGATACTTATGCACCTTAAATTCCAAGAATGGTATGTTCAAATAGTGGATAGGATAAGTTTGGATCTTGGAAGTGTTTTATTAATACCTCATTAGTTAACATACTAGTCAACTGAAGTATGAAGAAGTTAAAAAAAATACTACTCTAATCCCAGAAATGAAAGCAGACTTCTGTTCAGCTTATATTTTGCAAAAAGCATTCAGTTTGGACATCTATTTTAGTCTAGAGAAATTATCAAAGGGTGTCATATTATAGATTTCTACACAGCAATGCACATTATCCAAAACCCAAAACTTCTATGACCCAAAAGAAAAGTTAAGATTATTTCAAAGTAATTACAGATACAAAATTCTTAATTGTTATTTCCTTTGAGGTTCAACTGACATAGGAACTTTTTCCTGAGTTTCTAGCCTTCTAATAAGCTTGAACTCATTTTTGAATGCTACTGTATTGATTATTTTTACTGTAAAAGCCATTGTCCAGAGCCAATTATGCTCATGGAAATACCTTGGATATGATAAGATAAATATAAATAATATAAGATGATATAATATGAATTGCAAAGATGTATGTGATTGCTCTCACCGCTAAGAAATTCAATTATACATTTGTGTTTTATTTTCATTAATCCTGAAATCAGAAGTCCTGAATTTAAGAAAAAGTGGTTGACTGAAAGTGGGAAAAAAAATGCCCAGCATTGCATTTTCCCCCACAGTATAGTAAAAATTAGTCAATGAAAAAAAAAATGAAAGCTTACATTCATAAGACACTTTCTTCCTAGGAGCAATATTTTATCCTAATTAAATTTTGCAATAACCCAGTAGGGGTAGGTAATGGACAGATATTCTCTTTTCATACATGAAAAAAATCAAGGCACAAACAGGTTAAAGGAGAAGCTGTAGGTCACACAGAGGGAGGAAGACATAATGATGTTCTTTCTCCTTCCAAGATGGTGCCCAAACGTGTAGCCACCGCCAATGTGAATATACATTTTTATAAATAATAAAGCTTAGAAAAACATCTTGGTCACAATATACTAAGCGAAATCTAAATTTTACATATGGCAATTATCTTGGTCAGAAACAACAAATAATTACTGCCACTTTTAGAAGCATGCTCCTCCATATTTTCTTTTTTCCCCATCCTCTTTGTATTCAAAAATGTCTATTGTCCAACTTCAAATAAATGCAAATATAACTGTAAGACAAAGTAGCATTTGTGCCACTGGTACCATTAAAAACCCTCATGTGTGAACGGGTGTTTAATTAGGCTGTATTAGATTAATCCCATGTCTCCATCGGTTGTAACAAATGAAAAGATCGTGTACACTGTCATGGGGATAGACATTTAAAGCTCAATGCAACTTTCATATTTTTCAGTGTGATCGGTTCTTTAATGAAAATTTGGTTTGTAAATCAGAAAACCTTTTTTAATTGCAAGAAATGCGAAGCATAATTTTTTTTTTTTTTTTTTTTTAGGATTGACGTTACATTTGCTATTTGATACATTAAGATAAGGCCCATAAGGGGCAGTTAAAACAATGAATTTCATATAAAATAGATAAAAGAATGCTCTTTGGGCCTACACAGTAACCCAAACAGAGGTTTGGATGAACAACCTAATATTTCTCATATGATAACTATGCCCAGGTACAAGGAGAATATTTGTTGTAAAAGGTCTTAAGCGGCATTTCTTAATGACACCTTTAAAATAATTGCATATGGATTAGAGTGATAATGTAAGAAAATACTTCCAATTTAAGCAAGTTTGGGAAGGCAAATGTAAGTGTAAGAAGAGAAACCTAATTTTTTAAATCAGAAAAACATTCCAGCCTACGTGTAAGTTTTGCTTTGTCACTGTACTGTGTTCTGCTCAGTAGAACAAAGACCAGATGCAGAATGAGCCAATGTAAATGAAGTCAAATCAGCAAAAGCGTAGTGGGGGAGGGGAAGGTGTGAAATATGACAGTCGGTGTAATGACCGGGGAGTGGAGAATTTAAATGTTTAATGCCTACACCTTCAGATTCGTTTTCCTGTCATCCCTTTGAATGCTTAGACTTAGGTGCTTGAAAGTCCAGCAGGAAAACATCATCGTCTGGACCAAAAGAATTATTAATAGTATTTAATAACATAGATATGATCTGCACTTAGAATCATTTGTTTTCTACCGCTTCCTACTCCCCTCTCACTGCTGGGTGAGGAGGGAGGTAAGAAAGGAGGCCACTATAATTAGAGATAATTAGACAATGCTGTAAGTCTTTATTTGGGGCTTTCTGTCTTACCTTTCTGTACTGCATGCCAGCTTCCCATCTCCCAGCCATGATAGAAGCTCAGAACACAATGGAAACATAGCAACAATATGAATTGCAAATGGATGTATATCTTTCTGCACAACCTAGCTTATTGGCTCTTAATAAAACGAGCATCTTCTAAAAAATTCCTTGAGCTGTAAATTGCTTTACTATTGATGACGGGCTTTGGAAAAATAATACAAATGTCTTACAATCAACTAGACAGAGTTATGTTAAACAGAATTGTTTAGCTGTTGTCTGTAAATTACTCCTTTCCCTCTCCAATAAAGGAATGAAACTTGCTTAATAATCTATGCTGCTTAGCATGTGTTATAACTGTACATGTGAAAATCTGAGTATTTTATATACCCCACACTTTAGGACTATAACAAACCTTTATCATAATGCTCTCATATTTAGCATTTTCTTTCCTACAATGGGGATTTTCAAGAATATTGGTATAAAGATCCTTTAGTGCAGGTTCCCCATTCTATTTTTCCCCATATGTGGCTCCAAAATATTGCTGTCTTGAAAGGTATTCATAAGGTCATTTGACTGTGTAGGCAGTTTAACATGTAACAATTAAACTGGAGCTATAAACAGTAAAGCATATGGACTTCCCTGCTTTCAATGTTATGTTTAACTCGTCAATATTAATCCCTAAAAATAAGTGGGGTAGAGGGCAGGTAGGCGGGAAATTGAAAATTATTGCACAGTAAGTTAATTGTCTAGTTGTAGGGTTAATGCTATTATTCAAAAGTATTTGTACTTACACATTGAAAACAACAACAAAAAGATTTCCTTGGCACTGCTAACGCATACGGAAGGGCTGTGTTAAACTTGCTCCCTATATGGGACAGTGTGGATGTTAAGAGCTGGGGGGACACTAGCTTTATAAACAGTTAAGCTTTCGCAGACTAGTAGTAGCTAAAGAAGAAATCAAATGCTAGCCTTTTACCTCTGGACCCTTTTGTGAATTATCTTAATGTTGGCAAATGTGAGCGCAGTGAATTTAATCTGGAAATTTTAGCGAGACTTACGAACTTTTTCATTCCAAATGCATTTACATACACACAAGCACATACATGTTCATAAATTTATTTTATTACATCCATTTTACACAAAGTGAACCTTAAGCAGTCAAAGTACTAAAAAAAAACCAATCAAAATACTCTTCATATATCCTTAAGTCCATAAACCTCTTTAAATTGTCTCTTTTAAAGAACAGCTAAATTATGGAAATGCAGGCTGCATTACAGAATATTTGCCAGTTATATCTTGATTCTTATTGAAATTCCTGCAAGAATATAAGCATGACAGTAATATAAACCATAGAAACAGGCAAAAAAAAAAAAAAAAGTAGAACACAGGGACTTGTAAATAAATCCATGAATATCAAGAAGCACAGATGCTAAGAGTATGCGGTTTTACCAGTACAGTTCTGGGCTTGTAAACTCTAAGGCCAGACATTTGTAAGATGCAGTGTAGCCTGCCCTGCTGAGGGAGGGAGAGAGACGGGAGATTCTGAGAGCTGGGTAGGAGGGAAGGTGGGAGAGGAGAGAGGAGAGACAGGGGGACAGAGGGGAACAGAGAGGAGAGGGAGATGAGAGGGAGAGACAGAGAGAGGGAGAGAGGAAGGGGACACATAGCCAGACACAATAACACACAATAATGTTAACATTCCTGCATGTCTAATGGCTTAAATATGCTGTGTGCTTCTCTCCAGCCCTGCACCACAGCTGATGTCAAAGAACCATTTAATATTTTATCAACAGCCCTTCTTTGAACCAAAAATTTTTTTTCCTATAAAAAAGATGCAAGGGATTTCCAAGCATGAGAAAAAAAGAAATCCCTTGGATGACAAAATTTTAAGACACAGTATTTGTGAATACCTCAGGTTCAGCAACATTCACACGTTTTTCCAGTGCATCTTTATATTATTTACATCTTAACAATGTCAACAAGTCTTGTTTACCAAGGAAACATAAAGTCACACTTCAGTTCTTTTTTTTTTTTAACACTAGAAGGGTATACGTTTATTTTTCTAATGTGAAGGAAACTCATTGATTGAATGATGATAACAATATCAGTTGGACTTTCAGGTTGTTGTTAGTTTTTTTCTTTTTTTGGTAGAAAATATTGTTTTCTTGTTTGACGGATACTATGCCTGTAACAAAGAATGACTGAATTGTCTTAACAAAGAAGATGAAGGCTGTATGTGTTGGTTACAATAGAATAACCACCTTCCAGATCTCTTAAACCCACAATATATGTAGGGTCCTGAGTGGCTTTTGTTTTCAATGTCTTTTGTAAGCTTTTAGGGTTTTTTCTGCATCAAATGTCAAGTTAATTTACAGGGCGCTATTACTGATATGTTTCCTTGGTTTGTGGTTTTCTGTGAGAAGCAGGCAGCTGAGACCAAGTCTTAGGCTAGGGGGAGGGGCAGCCGCAGCCCATCGCGCAGACCCTGGCCCAGGCTCTGTAAATTGGCTGCCGTATGACAGCGGGCCCAGGGAAACCTCCAGTCTTCATTTGCATGCTGAAAAATATCCAGGATTAAACCGGACTGATTTTCATACAGGATTTAGACCTGACATTTATTATTCGGTTCACAGACCTCTTGAAGGAAAGTTTGTTTTCCACTCATAGATGAAAAATCTTCTAAGATAAATAAAGACTGGCTTAGCAGTAACAGTAAATAAATATCTTTTCTGTATTTCTTATGAATTTATCATATATGATTAACAGACAGATGTTTGCCATCAAATTATTATATTTTGCTCTTCAACAGTTCTAATGCAAAAACAGCTATCAAGGTCCTACTCAGCATTTATAAAATGCATTTATTTTATTCGGAAATGGATTTTTCATAAACAACATTTAGAGACAAATGCTTGATTTTTAGAACAAATTACAACAACATTGAAGCAGTAAAATACTCTGAAATGCTTAATTTTGAATATGCTCTATGTGTCCTCATGGGGACAGAAGATTTTGGTTATACCATAAGCATCAATTGCATACTTTTACATAAGACATGAAAATTGCAAATGAATGCTACACATGAGCCCTATGTACCAAATTTATAACAGATATGTGCATTTTCATTGCCAAAGAGGTCCATAAAGTATTCTGGTATCTCTGAACAATTAGGTATTAATTGCTTGTCCAGACAACAACTCAAAATCCAATATGTCAGCAACATTTTAACTAGCTGAGATTTAATTTCTGATATTTGAACAAAACATATTCTGACACAGTACCAATATGCAGAAACATGACAGAGATGTTTTGTGTTTTCTGGAATGCATTTTCTATGTGGGCCAAAATAATACCTACAAATAGTGATTAGACAGGCCCAGACTGAATGCAGCCTTCTTCAAGAAATAATGCACAGATTTTTCACATATACTGAGAATACACTTTATACATTTCATAAACATAAGGTAAAATAATTCAAGTGTCAGAAATTAAGTACATTATTGCATCTGTCAGTACATGTGGAGAAAACACTGTAAAATCTGCTATATATTTGAATTTTTAATATGTCATTGGAACTTTTGAAAATGTGTTCTGGTATTTGATATCTTTATGAATATTAATCTATTTATAATAAATCTTAAACATGTACAGTACAAGGCATATTCCTTAGAAATTTTTGTTTTTATTATAAATGTACATATAAATCACATTCACTTCTCCAAATCAATTTTGATTATACTCAGAAGTATATACTATTAGTTTTAGACTATAGCAATGAGCTTTTTATAGTGTGCTATCAACATATGTACAAATCTATTTATTAGCCAAGCATTTAAAAATGAATATAATGAGTCTTTCTAATTTTGTATTGATTCCATTATCATATATAATATGCACACAGATTATTTGACTCTACCAGAAATTAGATAAAACCAAAAAGTAGAAATATTTCCAGTGAGAAGGTGTTGGTCATCTTGTGTGTAGAAATGGTTCTGCTTTATATGTGTGTGAATTATAGATGAAAAGATAAACATTACTGTAAAATGAGTCTACACATATATGCAAAGTGAAGAGAATTCAGGGAATTATTTGAACAATTCCAGTTAAACCCTTCACTGTTGCATGCTGTCTATAATTGAGGCAAAAGTGTTTTTTCCTTGAATTATCTGCATGATTGCATCAATTCTTCACTTGTTTTACATGTGTCTATGGACATAACAATTGTGTGTCCTCAGAAAGTGCCACTCTAAGAACATGCAAATACAGATTACATTCTTTGAGGACACTGCTACCTTATATCCTTAACACACCACTGAACTTGTTTGTTAATTCAGTTGGGACCTTAAAGAGGCAGAAAGGTTACATATAGTTCCCCGAGTAATTTTTTCTAAAGTACCATGCAGCAATGTTTAGATATAACATGCAATTCTATATGCCTCATACACACTTTGCTCCCCCTACTCTGGCATATCGATGGCCTGGTATCCTTCATTATCTCTATTAGCAGAACGCTTTCACAGTAGACCTGGCTAATTGTATGGACAGTGTTCATGGTGGTGTGCTCCCAATATAGTACTGAGGAATGTTTCATTGTGAAGGTTTGACCCTCAACCTGAAATTCTGAAAATCTATACTTGAGCAAAAAGAATTCAGGAGCCAGTTGGTAGGGATGGGGAGAGTCATTTTCAATCAATCCAACTTTTAGTGACTTTGTTGTTAATCCACTTAAAAATATGGCTTATCTAATGACTTGAGTGAACATAGTTGTTTTGTCTTTTTTAGTGACTGCATAGGAAATAGGTATTAATTGTCCCATCATTTAAAATTCTCAATACAATGCACATGTACTCACTTTAAGCACAAGATGTCCCTCCAACAAATTGTGGGACTCTTTATATCTTTGGTGTAGTTAGTATTGTATACTCTTCATTACAAACATGCTGAAGAGGAAAAGGATTCCCACTTCATAATCACTGTAAATATGAAATCATAGAGCCGGTCCTAATTAGACACCGAGATAAAGATAATATGTCAGTCTCTAAGAGGCGCGGCAGACTTCAGAACAAAATTCAGATGCGCCACAATTAGATTAGTGTTTCAAATGCCTGTGCTGAATAAAGTTGGTGGACCATGTTTGCCAAATAATTCTGTCAGGCAGGCAGTCCTAGTTTAAAGTAATTAAGCAATGTATTCTCATGTTAAAATGGTACATGCAAATGTCCCTGCTTTTGTTGGTTTGGAAATGTGTAAGATTCTTGATAAAAAGTTTCATCTAACAAAAAATTCAGTGTATTATACTTCTAAAGCTTCAACAGGTAGAGAATAATTTTTTAACCTGCCTTTAAAAGACGTTCGAGTAAAGCATTTGATTGTTTAACATTTTTATTATTCAAGTTCTTACCATTTCATACTACTCCCTGGAGAGGGGCCAAGGAAATATTAAAAATACTATAGAAATATAAAGGATAAGATATTTGTCACTCTCATTTAAATTGATGTATGCTGCTGTCCTATAAACGTCACATCGGATAACCCTGAAAAATTACCATGAATCTCCATAATTACGCATATTCATGATGGTGTTTTGCATACTGCTAACAGCAGACTGCATGTGGGGTGGGACATGAAGGGGGGTAGGAGTAATGTGACAGCTTAAAATTATTACCAGTATCATGGAAATAGACATAGCAACAGATCCATTTTGTTAGAGCTTAGAAAACAAAAGCATATCATGAAATCACATAGTAATTAAATAACTAGAAATTTTTCTCCTACATATCTCACCATAGAAAGTTAACAGCAATAAACTGACTAGAAATATCACTGTTACTTGAAACGTGCTTGTGTGAGTCAGAGGCTCCTGGTGCAGGATTGTATTAGCCTAGAGGAGAGGGCACTTTTCAACTTTTCTGGGTGCGGGCCTGGGAAAAGGTGGGGTGAAGGCCGATTTTCAAGCTAGCCTGGGTCATTCTCTTTCTTAAGTGGTTGGAAAGCTGTTGATCTGGGTGCAAATCATGCAAGCTCATGTCTTTCCTGATAACTATGAGGACTGAGTCGTATTCAGGACACCGTTCAAAGGCCCTGAGAGCAAAGTTGCCTGGTGTCTATCTCAATGGCTTTTTTGTGCTGAGGCAGAGCGCAGAGTTAATCAGGGACTCTAGAAGTAATTATGGGCAGAGTTTGGGTAATACAAATGCTTGGGTAAACAGCGATTGTTCTTTCCACGAGATTGCGAGGAGGAACCACAATACTGGTATTGTTTTCCACTTCTCATTAGGGGGACTTGGGGAGGAGCGCTGCGCTGCCAGGCGGATGGGAAACTGACAGGCAAACTGTGTTGGGAACGACTCTGTCCTGCTCCCCCTACCACAAGCTCTGGCTTTTGGCATCAGGAGTGCCAGCTGCATCGGGAGAAGCCAAGCCTGTCATACCATCTTCACATCAAATCTTCAGGGCGCAAGAGCCAGAGCATAGTTAGGGCTTAATGAAGAAAGAAATACAAAAGGCAAGATTAGACCTTGTTAACATTTGCATTCATTTGTTCGTACAGAAACTGCGCTGGGAGGGCTGCTCTATAGAACTCGCTCTTTCTTCTCTTAAGCAGAAAAAGTTATACTGAGGTTGCAGTTCTTAAAATATTGTAAATACACAGGGAAAAGGAAAGAAAAAAAACCTTTCAGTTCCCCTGTAACTATCAGCCAGCAAATTGTTTTGTCAAAAATGCCACTTGCAGCTGTGATGCCCATGACAACTGTCAAAATTGGTAAATACTTTCCATTTTTTATATTTATAATATTGTACTCGTCACCACATAAAGCATTTCTTTGCATGCTTAAGTGCTGCCATTGTGTTCTTTTGAAAAATGGGGAGGGAGAAACTTTACCTATTGTTATGGGATAACAAACAATCTCATCTGTTGGGTGAAACATTTATGTTTCATGGGACCACATTACTTTTATCTTCAAATTAATTGCATCTGAGGGAAAGGAACTGTACTTTTGAAGTTCACTATAAACTACCCAGAAAGTTTGACAGCAGAATGCTACAATTATTTTTTATTGTTGTAAGCAGTCAGTCACCCGCACAAAGGTGTATTGTGTACAGCTGCAATGTAAAACCTGTTTTTGTTTATGCGACCTGGCACCCACTTAATATGCAAAGGTGCATTTTAAATGATATTCTTCCAAAGGAAACTGGAACACTTTAATGGGGTAATGTACTTTCTATTTCACACTTTGGTTAGGGCCTGCCCAAGTAGGACTCTCAATATATCTGCGCCTCTTAAACTTTAGACATATGCTGAAAGAAGACAGGCGACTTGCTAAAGGCTCCGAGGAGGGGATGTGCAAAACTTGTACCGGGACTGAAATATTTCATTTGCACAAATTCTCACACATTTTAGGTGCAAGCTCGCGGAGGAGACCCTTCATGTACTTTGCCTTGACTGTGATGGAGAAAGTCGAAATACAGACAGCTAGGTATTAGTTCGGAAAGTAACCTTCCACAAGTAACTTTCTGCACATGCATGAAAACACATACCCCCAAGTACAGTGCGGACCAATTGCTAAATAAATTGTTTTATGAGAAAGACACCTAAAGTCTACTATAGATATAGCTGAAAGTGGAAATCATTTCATGTAAATCAAGCTAACTCAATGTAAATTTACACTTATACCCACATAACGATGACAAAGAAAAATATAAATTACATTTTATGCCATATAAGTAAAGCAGACTTTCATAGAAAGCAAGACTGCACATCTCAGATAGTATAGCCAAATCATCCCTTACATTTGAGTGATATTACTTAAATTTACCCAACCTAAAGAAAACTGGAGAGCTCCTTATGGTAGAAGTGAATCACCTTCATTTCTATGGAGCCTAAAAATAACGTCAAATCAGTCTTATGTGCTGAGTTTCACTGAACTCTTATGTTTATGATTATTAAATCTGCAGGACAGGAGCTGGTACCTGCGGATGCAGATATCCAACAACTGTGGGCTTTGACAGTCCCAGAAGTGTCTCCTATTTCTACTTTCCACACTTCTGCGTGCTCTGAAGTCAGGAATGTCACTGCTTCAGGATGAAGTTGAGCCCCTTCAAATGAGGGAGCTGACTTCCCCCCAAACACCTCTCAGAACTAGTTACAGTGAGTCTGTGGATTAAGTATTTAAACAGTGCCTGGTATTTCTAAGTGGTGATTCTCCTATGCTTTCAGATCAAGAGCAGTGATGGAACATGGCTGTTTTTATTTGTTAATTTTATTAGCAATCTCCTCAGTAGTTTATAAACTAAACATGACAAGCAGACTTGCATGGTGTCTCCAAACATGCTTAGCTGTACAGTAGTAGTAGTTAATATAACTTTGTGATAACAAATCAAAGGAGACTACATTTTTCTTTCTAAACAATAGCACTTCTCTTAAAGATTGTATTAATAATTGCTTTAGCATTGATGTGACTGCACCATAACATTCATTTCTAAAACTGCCCAACCAATTTTTGCTAATGCCATCAGTTAGGTACTAGCAGGACAAAACAGACAGCTAGAGTATTTAAAGAAAGAATCTTTACCAGTAATTCATTTAAGTAGTTCATGATAAAATACACATGTTTATTTGGATTATTTGAGACAAAACAGTGACAGAGTAGCATAAAGTAAGTATATACTGAGAAAAAAATCCACAAGGCAAACTTTGCAAAAATATTCTTTGTTGTGTAATCATTATGTGTGAATACTACATTTATTTAAATACTTCAGTGACAAAAATGAATTCAAGTGAATTTTCTTTTTGAAATTGTATTGCTGGATTAAACTATAGCATTCGGGTGAGTGTAGATGGTATGTCAATAGTACGATGCTTTAATTGACAATGTTCTGGCCACACTTTGAGTTTCAAGACATGACTTAAGTGCAAATACATTTTAATAAATAGTAATATTAATTTCCATAAATGCATAATTTAAGTGAATAAAAATAAAAGGGCAAAGTTTGCTTTCACTTAGATCAGGAAGTACTCACTAGAAATTTAATTAAATTTTCCTTGACAATGAACTGACTTTTGTGAAACATTAGCTGCCATAGGAAGAATCAACTTTATAAAGTGCTGAAAATTTTTGTTTTGTAAGAACAGAATAATTCAGGTATAATGACATAAAGAAATTAAATACGTAATAATATTGCATATTTGAGTACCAGATAAACTTTTGATTTGTTCCTTTCTGTGTGTGTATGTATGAGAGAGAGAGAGAGGGAGAATGAAGTCTTTGATCAGAGCTCTAGAAAGAATGAACTCCTGCTTGGCTTCTGTCTACCTGCCCTTGGCCTCTAGCAGTGTGGGAGTGGACTGAGAGGGAAGGGCGCAGGTAGGGGACTGGAATCAGGGCCAGCCCTATGCCCGCTGCGGCACCCTAACCTACAGTTAGAGGCACAGTCCCTGAGAATTTCCTCTGGTTCCTACTTCCAATGCAGCAATAAGAAGCACGGTTTCTTTGAGGGAGAATGAAGGAAAGCGGAGGGAGGTGAGGTGCCCTCAGAGTTCTTTTAACTTGCGCCCATGCTTGCATAAAGTGGATGTGTTTATTTATGT
Organism: Dinomys branickii; assembly: GCA_004027595.1. Taxonomy (NCBI): domain Eukaryota; kingdom Metazoa; phylum Chordata; class Mammalia; order Rodentia; family Dinomyidae; genus Dinomys; species Dinomys branickii. The sequence goes on along the minus strand of PVLD010002393.1, from coordinate 89,361 downwards.
GGACTCTCTCTCCACAGATTTCCTTATCTAGGGAGGTTTTAAAAAGATAGTCAGCCAAATTCTAGTTTGTCTGATATTTTCACTTAGTATGGAAGCTGCTTGGCTTTTGTGGATCTGGTGGGTTTTTTTGGCATGCAGAATCCCCAAGGGGGGCTGACTTCTGAGTGGATCAGAACTGCAGCTTCTCTTCACCCAGAGCTAATGGCATAATCTTTCTGAGCTCCAGGAATTCCTTCCTTATGTAGGGACCCTAAGGATTTCAGATCACAGAAGGGTTAGTACTGAGTCTGGAGCAGAAGAGCTGCCCCAGCTTGAATGTGTGGACAGAGTCCCATAGAAGATCAGAGCTGATGCTTCCTCAGAAATGGTTTGACCCTGAAAAGGTGCAGAGGGCCACACAGCTTCCAGCAGGTCTAGAAAGGGACAGGGGTGTGAGTGGGGCTGCTGCTTGCCTCCCAGGGCAGATTCTTGCATTTTCCCAAACCACATGGAACTTTGCTACCCCACATGTGGAACTTGAAAAGCTGGGAGCTTAAAAACAAACACAAGGAGTGAAAGTAGACACAGAAATTCAGTGTTAGTTTTTCTTTTCTCATGCAGGAACTGACACTCCATAGTTAACTAAATAACCATTTCCTGAATAAGTGAAGGCAAATTTGAAATAGAAAAGCCATTGAAACGGGGAAAAAAGTAATTCTGAGTTCACTCCACCCATTATTTTTCTCTCTCTTGAAAATTAAAAGTTCAGGAGAGTCTGACAGAACGAAGAATAGTGTATGTTCACACATGCTAAAGCAAAGCTATCAGCACGTATCTTTAGGGACGGCCCTTACGCGCACGAGCGCCCATTTCTTGGGTAGGGAGGGATGGGTGATACTTCTTCCATTGTTTCTGTCACACATTCTATCACCCACACGTACTGATTTGAAACCGGATCTTTCCTTCTTTCAAAGTCTAAGCATTTATTCTCAACATTTTCTTAAATATCATAGCCAGGTATTTACTAAGTCTACCCTTTCACTTTCTCACAAAGACGTATATAGTCAGACACCACCAGCCACCTCTAGGTTGGATCAAGACTGCTGATGTGTGTAGACCAACAGAATCGAGGAGCTCATTAGGAGGCCTTATGCTGCCCTGTTAACCTGAATTTCCTTTCTGACTACTTTTGTGTCGAAACTTGAGTGCCCAAACCTGTACATGCATAGGGGGTTAATTCTTATTTGAGAATTACTATCTTATTTAAAATAACTTGAACAGAAAAAATAGGTATTTACTTCCAACTATCAATTAAAAAAAAAAAAGTTAGGAGCTCGTCTCCTTGGAAACTCTTCCACAGAAAAATGTGAGGAGGTAGCTTCCATGTGATGTCTGTGGGAGTGTGTACAGATTTGGGAGGCTCTTTATTCTCCAATATTCATAAAAATCATAATTACATTTAGATAAATGTTAAGTACCATTACAAATATAAACATTCTCTAAATGACATCTTCCTAGTCAATATAATTTGTATACAACTCCATGATTCAGAGTAAAACTGGTGATTCTACTATTTTCTTTCTAGTGTAAAACTTGTATATTTGAAAAATTATAAAAATATGGAGTCAGTTTACAATAAAAGTAAATATACAAGGCAGGGTGTTTTTTGTAGGTACCCACAGGTAGTATTCACCCATATATAAATGGTAATACTAATGTAAAAATGTATATTTCAATGTTCACTTCTGCAAATGCATCTATAAAGACTAGAACAAAAATTATCTTTAAATCTATTAATCAAAGGGTTCACTTTCTTGGAAACACACATATGAAAGCTAAGCAAGTATTTCCATTTTCTATTTTTCTCATTGTACACTGACTTTAAGACTCTAAAGCACCTCTCTAGACAGTTTACGAGATTTAATTTTGCCCACTTTTTATCCTAGGGAAGTTGATAATGATTTATATCATTATTTGAATATTCATCTTAGTGCTCTGTTAGTTATTTTTAGGTAGTTAAATGATCTTTTTAACATGATTTTTGTAAAATGAGTATTTTAACTGAATTGTGAAACCAAGATGGTATATTTACCTTAGTTTCTATAGTACTATATGATCTGATAAACTACACTCATAGCAACTATTATGCTAAATAAATAAATAGTGAATTTTATGTGTAGTATTCTTTTGGGTAATAAACATTTCTCAGAGTTGCACGTCTGTTTTTAATAAACTTTGTTACGTTGTTAAACATATGCGACCTTATCATTTTAGAAACATAGAAAAATCTTCGCTAACATTCAGTTTTTTCAAGTCAAAGGTTCAGATATGTCCTTCAAGTCCTGTTTCCCCTCTGCATATTGTTAAAAACTCTTGAAGACAAATACAAATGCATGCTCACCATTATGTAAGAACTTGAGATAAAGGTGTGTAATCAAGAGGGTAGTTGTGTCCAACTTTATGTGTTCTTTATATTTTCCAGTTTCAGCAGATGTTATATTTTTCTTAGAATGAATTTTAATAAGTTCATGGTACTACTATATTAGTAATACATTCTAATACCAAAACTATATGTAGGAAACAATACATGTGTGTTGATTTTTAATAATTCTGCTCTTTGCTAATTGCACATGGTTGTTTCTTACCAATCAAATTCCTTTCTCTATTCTCTCTCTCTCTCTCTACCCTACTGTGTCTTCCTCTTGTTCCTCTATTTTTCCTGTCTTTCCCTCCCTTCTCTCAGGTCCCCTCCTTCCTTGCCTGAGTTCTTCACTGCATAGTGCAGTGAACATAGGAACACTCACTTGTGGTTGGGCTTATAACCTTGCTCAACTCCAGCATTAGCAAAGGGATTCAGTTTCTTGAATTCATTAATAGTGTTTTGCCACAAAGGCTTTGTAGTTCTCTCCTGAATATTGAGCCTAGCTTAATAACATTCCATTTATGTTAAAGACACATTTAATCTGTAAATGTGACCTTTAGAAGAACTCTCTTGTTTTTCATTAAAGAAACACTGCATTACAAATATTAATTATTCCTTGATGCCGTATTTTAATTAACTAATCATGTGCTATTTGCAGCAATGAAGAGTGTAGCAATGTACGCACAGTAATGCTACGCAATGGCAGATCAATATCAGAGAAGCCACTGCTGCAGAAAAGACATGTTTGGGGTATCTTCAGTGGTTGAATTTGCTTATCTGAAACATTTAGTCCCAGATGATGCTTTGTTTTGCTTTGTGTTATGTATTTTTAAATGCCAGTGCAGGTCTGATTAAAATGCCGCACATGTCGTTAGTCCCATCACTAATAAGTGAACGTCCACTGATGCATATTAGCAGGGTCTAGCAATGTGGTGAAGTTGTCACTTAAGTGTTTGGAGTCTGAACACAGAAAATGACAGGCAGTGCCTAAGGCCCGGCACCAGTGCATGTCTTCACTGCAGCTAGAGCCACTGGAATGGTGAAACCAGTTTAGGTTCAAGGTCGTTGCTGACATTCAGCTGTCATGGCTTCGCTGTCTGCGGGCCTTCTCTCCATTGACACATTCAAGAGTACTTTATAGCAACTACAAAGGGCCAGTCAATTGATACCATTACACTTCATGCACACACAAACCACAAGCCTGTTCAGGATTGTTGATACAGTCTAACATTTATTCATTAAGGGATCTATTGAAAATGCAACTTGCCCAGCCCCACTCTTAACAACATCGACTTACTTGTTTAGTCCAAACATTTAGCTGCGTCTTTTTCAAGTTTTGCACAGCGTTCTCTAATTGAGGTAACATTATCTGCATTTTAATGCTACACCATTTATGTCCAATGAAAGATTACCTGAAGAACCCTGCCATTACCACTCTAGTTTAAATGCAGGCAGTTGTATAGAAAAATATACACAAAAGATGTAAGCGGGGGGAAAAGGGAGATATTTATTTGTTCTGGGAGTGCCACGGAAATCCAATTGCTCAGAAATGAAATAAGACTCTGGAGTGAAAGGAGGGAAAACCTAAGCTTGGGTCAGGGAAGAGGCAGTGATTAGCTCCATTGTTAGGAGCTCTTTGAGCTTCGTTGGTTGTAAAGAAAAACCCACTAATGAATCTATTGAAGCTTGCCAGAACTTTGTGTGGAAGACAACTTAAGTTATGGTGCTTATCTGAAAAAATGGTAGTAAAGCATGCGGGTATATAAAACAGCACATATGTCTCCTTATTAACAGCTTGCTCAAAAAAATAAAAAAAATTGTTTAAAGATTGCATGTTGCACAAATGACTTATTTCACATGCATATGTTTGACACAGCATGCACGGGTCTCAAAAAATCACCTACATGGTGATGGAATGTAAGAAAATACATCCTGCTTAATATAAAAAAGATAGGAAGTGGGCAAAATATGAAGCTGCTAATGTCTTCTTGGTTTTCTACCAATATTTATAAAGAAAGATGGGTTTAAAAGTCAAGCTGAAAGGCTGTTTCATGTTTTCCATATCTTAAATATGCAAAAACATTTCATTAAGGAACATAATCAACTGACATTAAAAGTAATAGATTTGGGGAAAAAAGACCAATATGCCCATCCACTGTGCACACCAAGAAATATTTGCCATTCTTCCATCATATGTGGCATTTCTAATGCAGAATTGAATCTGCTTTTGCAGTTTGATACAATATTTAATTACATAAGCCCATTTAACTTTACAAAATGCATTACACTGTCTAAAAGACAGTGTGAGGATTTAATTAGGCAGCAGTAAAGTAGAAAAAAACCTAATTTTAGCTAACTGGTCAAGAGCATTCTTAGTAGCTGGAAAACGTAGCTGTGTGTTACGCAGCGGTAGAACTTACCTTTCTGAGAGTGTTGTGCTACATTGACTTTTGCTGGATAGTTGTGCTATAGGATAAGACAAAGCTCAAACACTAAGTAAAAGGAGACCTGCCCACACCCTCCCTCATCAAGCAATGCATGGTCCTGTGACTTTTTCACAAAAATGAAGGTTGTGTTACTTGGAGTACACAATTCTCTGTCTGAGAATTTGCTTTGTAAACAAGTGTGCTTGTGTTTGCTTGTTTTTTCATGAACACATAACCATTATTCACTCAAAGCACAGAACTTGTGGGCAACAGGCCTTACTCCTCAGCAGAATGCTTTCTTACAAGGGGATCTCTTTAATTTTGTTGTCTCAGATTTTTAACTGAGGCCTTAGGGGACTTTTTGCAGAGGTTATCTTCTAGTTATCATGAAATAATTTCTTCACACCCTTACCCACCAGAGAGAAAACAATACTCACCACAGAGGACATGAACAGCTCCCCTTGGTCTTTAATAGGCTTCAGTGATCAAACTAGCCTGAGCAAAGGCTAACCACCACCAAACACAAGCTTTGTATGTAGTTCTAGTTGCCCTCAGCCAGAAAACATCAGGAATCCATTATAAGATTTTGTTCCAACAGATTATACATTATATAATACATATATATTTTATATTATCCATTATGCCAAAGATTTGATATCAATCTTTTTTCTCTAAGATTTTAGGCCAGGAAATTTGACTGGGTGACTAAGAGAGAAATTTTAGGATTGGAATTGCAAGGCCTCTACCAAAAGACTGGGGCAATAAAGGGAGTAGGTATTTATAGAACAGCTATTCCATTTGAGATATTGTATTGGGCACTTTCCTTATGCTATTCTGTCTCACTAATAATCTAGCATATCCTGAGACTCTTTTTATTGTTTTTTCTTGGATGAAGAGACAGGAGACCTGCGGTCTTTAAAAACTTACCTGAGGCTGTAAATCAAGACAGTGGGGAAGCTCACATTTAAATCAAAGTTCATATTCTCAGAAAGTTCTACTGTCTTGAACGCTTGTCTCAGCCAAAGGATGTTGGAGACCTTGGAGAAATTTGGCTAATGTTGGTGGTGTCGTTTATGACAAATTCTACTTTCTGTTTCTTTTTCCTATACATTTCCTCCCTTATTTTCAAGTTAACATCTTCGTTTTTGTCTTTTTTTTACCCCTTCTTTACTTCTCTCCCAGGGAGCACTGAAGATTGGCCGTCTTCCACATCAGACATTTTCCAGGTCAGCCTCGTGGAAATCGCTGCATTAAGAAAGGAAGGCGATCTACCAACTCACGGTGGTTTCTCGGAACTTCCTTTCTCCCAGGTAAAAAGTACAAATATCAGGCTGTCAACTCACAATGGAAGCCTCTGAAAATGTTTTGCTATCTTCTAAATCTTCAGCTTCTTTTCAAAATGCATTTTTTCATTTTTAACTCAGCATTTTTTCTAGAAAATTTCATTTGTGATAAAGAAACCAATGTTCTTGTAAACTACCCTGTGTTTCCACTACAGATTCCAGATAAAGAGATATGAAGAGAGGTAAGCGAGGTACTAGTGCCTAGGCCGCACACGCATGAGTGCATGTGTGTGTCTGTGTGCGTGTGTGTGTGTGCGTGCATGCGCTCCAAGATTACTGTTTCTGTGTACCACCTAATCACTTTCTGTTCACATTGCTGCTGTATGGAAGAATTTTCTATAATCTTCTGTTATATTTCTTCAAAAGAAAAGACCGTTGCAGTGCTTAGTATCAGTTAAATAGCTTGGCCAGTTGGTGGAGAATTCCCTTATGTGAATGGCAAAGAAGATATCCAATTTGAAAATTAGAGAAAGTGTTTAACACATACACATAACCTCTCATAATGTAACTTTTCTTTGTCTGTCTAGCTGTACTTCCAAAAATTGTTCAAATGGCAACTTGATAAAATCCTTTATTAAAAATAACACCATACAATATTCAAGTAATAGCTGAAGGAAAGAGATGACCAGGGCAAACAAATAACTTTATTTCCGAGACTATGCTGAAATTTGGTATAGATTTCTATTTTTTCGTAATGTAATGTGGTCAAAGAGATTTTGGAATTATATTAACTTACATAGTAGAAAATAAAAGTCATTCTTGGGAAATTTTCTCCATGGTATAACCTTTTATTACAATTGTTTACTACTACACATTTCAAGCAAATATGTGGCCTGGTCACTGTTGAGAGTTTACACTTTTTGGTAAAAATACATTTTAAGCATTACAAATAACTTATAGTCAAATAATAAAGTCTTTCAAGAAAGTGACATGCTTATAAGATATGCTTTCAGTTAATCTCTAATCTAGAAGGAGGCTTATTTGATGGCTGTATCTTATCATTAGTGAGATTAGTAATCAAGACAACTGTGATTTATTTTCCTAGAAAAGCTGGGAGAATGAAGACATCTGGCCTAGATGGCCTGGTGGTAAAATTCAAAGTACACCTAAATTTGTTTTCCTCCATTAGCCTTTTTAAAGAGACAAGAGATATTATATATTCACTGCATAAGGACAATTCTACAGTGTCAGAGTCAAATAATATTTGTTTTATGACAGCAGAATTTTATATCATATTTCTAAAGACAGTAAGTACTTAGGTAGACATCAACGAATACTAAACACTAATTGATGTGATATATCCATATGCACACCCACAAATACACATGGTGGCTTGCAATGGTTGAAAAATTACATTTTGAGTCTATTAAAAGATCTGTCACTTTTAGGTCAGAGTGGGATGGCGGAGGGGTAGCCTCTCGCCATGGAGAACTATCTTGACAAGGCTGGTGTTGCAGGGTTGTTTGTTGTTTGGCTTGTTGATGATGCTTAGCCAAAGAGACACTTCCTTTCAGATCCTGCCTTCCAAACCCCAGGGCTCTGTTCTGGGCAGTTCAGCCTAATGGAATTAAGCCTGACACGTTTCAACTCTATTTCTTTATAAAATAAACATAAAACAATGGTTTAGATTTCTAATACAACTCTTGAAGCATGGGGGACCCCCAACTTTCCCTGTCCTTTACACATCTGTAAATAAAGCACATAAAAGAGGAACACAACAGGATAAATCAACATAAATTTGAAATCCACTGCAGCATATTAAATGGCGCAGACTCCGCCAAAGAGAGGCTGACCCCAGGCTTCGTGCGGTTTGAAGATAATTGTTTTCGTCAGGATGGGAATGTCTGGGAGTCCGCGGCTGTGTCCCACCAGTAAGACTCCAGTAACTGAGCTGGGCCACAGAGAATGCGCCCACTTTGTAGCGACACAGCGGGCTCAGACACCTCCTATTCTGCTCTCCAAACTGTCATGCATAACAACTTTATTGTGCTAAATTGAACTTGAAAGCAACCAAAGGCTATGAGAAGGAGCGGCTATGAGAAAAGCGTGCTGTCAGCGCCGGCAAAGGCTGACCTGGAAAGTAGGCTCAGAGACAGGGGGAATAAAAGACCAGGCCCCATGAACACAGCATATTGTTTCATTTTAAAGTATGATTCCCATACCAGAGAAAGTAGCAAATGTGATGTAAATTTATTTAAATAGATTCAACCGCTTAAAAGTTTGCCAGCCGCTCTTATCCAACTTTCCCAGCTCTCTGATTCGTTACTTACAGTGGGAATATAATGACATATAGTCATCATTGTAACAGCTTCTTTGGAGCGCACAATATGATTAATAGCCAGCAGCAAATTTTCACATGGGCTCTGAAGCACTATAGCATTAAGCAGCCAAACAGTCCCAAATCCCCCTTTTCTGTTCCACTGAAAAGTCCCTCCTTGTACCTCGCAGATAGGAACAAAGCCTATCTTAATTCCAATCAGCTTTTCCTCATTCAAAGGGAACTTCTCTTTTTCATAATTGATTCATGTGCATTTTTAGTGTTCCACTGAGCTGCAGCCACTTTTCTCCTTTTCTCTGTTCCATCCCCACACCACACCCATCTTTTTTTCTTTTTTTTCCAAGGGCAGGGACTGGGAAACATTTTAACAACAACAACAATAAAAACTGGGCTGTGAGTGTGTGTGTGTGTTTTCCTTTTCCAAATATTTGCTAGATTCCTCAATTAGCACTAGTCTGTGCTGTACCTCTAAAGGGATTGTAGCAAAAATTAGCTGCCAGGTTTCTGTGCGACTGGAAGTGGTTTGGTGCTAAAGGGAGCAGACTCACTGAAATGACTGCGGTGGGGCCTGCACCCTTGCTGGGCTTCTGGCTCCATCCGGGGAGTCTGAGTAGCCCTCATTCCCACGACAGACTCACAGCTGGAGCAGGGGCACAGGGTCTGGTTCCACACAGAGTCTTTTCTCTTCTCTGTGCTGGTAGCCATCAAAAAGGGAGCAAGTGACCAATGGAAGGCAGCAAATTGAACCCTCCTAGCCCACTCTACCCTTCTTAAGTGTCATTTCACCCCATAGTAATCTTACATCAGAATTATTAGCGGAAGCACCAGTGCTATTTGGAGAAGAGCTCTCTCCTCTGCTGGTTCCACCTCCTGTGATAATGACGTAAATGACATCAGCCAGTGCTGTCGTGGAAAGGGGGTTTCCACAGGCAAACTCATTTGTGCTTAGGTGACCATATAATGGCCATAAAGTGCAGAGTTCCGGTAGATACACTTTGCATACTTGTTTACATTTCATACACCCTGCTCTCGTTTTTTTCTGTGTGAGTAGGGGAATCATACAGAGAACACTGTTTGCTTGGGACAAACCTCATTGCTGTGTATTGCCTTACATGATGATTGACCATGATCTTTCACTCTCAGAAGAATTTTGATTTGAACAATTGGAGAAAAGCATTCCTTTTGGTATTACAATGTCCTTAAAATGGTTTATGTAAACCAGAAGAGTAGGCTGTCTCTTCCCTGCATAACTATGGGCTGTTTCATATTATACCCCAGGTAGAGGGGGAAAAAAAAACAGACTTGGAAATTCTGCTGTACATGCTACAGCACTAGCTTTTGTCTTGCCTACTTTAAAGAGGTCAATTGACCCTATACAGCTTCTTTGATATGTGGCAGAAAGGAGATCATTTGCCAAAAGGGAAAGACATGTTATAAACTAGATTTTTTGACAAGCAGAGTGACACACTTTACTGGCCAGATAAAATACTCTGTTGTACCTTAGAATAGACCAGGCTTTCTTATGTTTTGATGTCTTGAAATGGGTAGGGAAGGAATATGTCCAACTAACAGGAGGACTTTTGTTCATGGTTTTAGCACTCATATGTTTTCACTTAAAAAAAACACAGCTCAAGGTGGCATCATATTTTACATCTTTATTTATAATTTTCATTCAAAACACCCAAGCAAGTAAATATAATGTGATCTTTGGGTTATAGAACTGAAGCCTCTCAGAGAGTGTTATGACTCACATAGAAATGTCTGTGAGGGTTGTGTTTTGGGTGTGGGTTACAGAATTAAGGAGAGATGCACATTTTCAGCTGGAGAAAACCCCACTGATGGTCTCTCTGAGAAGGTTCCTAGAGGTTAATTCCTGAAAACAGACAGAACAAATGGACTCCAACTACTCTGGCTTCAAAATAACCATAACAGAGTCTAAAATTTCCGCTTCTCCGTCAAACCACAATCCCTAGTCTGGTACTCAAGGACAGGCATATAAGAAATACAAGATATATATAGAACTCTGCCCAAATTGCTCCTTTAGAGGCACCTGGTCCCTCAGTGAAGCCAACCTCCCAAGTTAAAGCTGTGCCTGTCCAATATTTACTAGCACACCTTACTTCCTTTTCCAGATTTCTTTTCAGAAATGAAATAAGTAAAGTGTGTGAAAGATGTCAGATACAATTAATTTTTAGAATTTTGGGGGTGTTTCTTTTTCATGTGAAGTATTCAGAGATGTTTAAAACCAGTTCCACCATTCCAGCCTCCTCACGCTGATGGCACACCAGCTTCTTGAGTAGAGCTATGGAATGAGTCACCATTGAAGCCCAACTTTTGGAAATCACTAGGTGTTTATCAGTCCCACCTCTGGGAATCTAATAGAGTTGGTTCCCGCTAACAATTCTAACATTTTTGCATGTGGCAGTCACTGTTGCAAAACCTTTGTCTCTGCCTGCTCACTTTTTTATGAAGATGCAGATGTTTCTTAAAACATTAAAGAGAACTTTTGTACCTGATATGCTAGAACAAGTCTGAGTTCTGTTACACCTGATGTGAATATACTAAATAAAACTGTTTCCAATGTATGCTTCTGTACTTACCTGCACGTAATGTTGCTTCTCTGAGAAGTGTAAACTTTGATAAGAGCTATCAGAGTGTGAAGAGTATGTTTGTTAGATTATTGCTATGGGTATGAAAATCCCATACTCATGAGAAATTCTGCCTTTTTGCTGGCTCAAGGCAGGATTTTTAAATGCAGTGACCTTGGGACTCTCAGACACACTGTTTTTTAAAGCCTGAGGCTCATTATCAAATTGTTAGGGACCCATGGAAGGGTTCCCCAACACTCCTCATCTTGTCTAGTGACCATCTGAGGAACTGGAGGAGGACAAGGGCCTCCTCAGACTTCAGTTTGAGATTAAAAAGTTACCTGCGGCTTCACTCTAGCCTGATCCTTCCTGCTCACTCCATTACTCTGCATGATCTTTCTGATACTATGAAACTCCATAGTGCTTTTGCTCACAGTAGAAAATCTGTATCCCAGCTAATCAACCCGACCCCTACTATGCTTACAAAGGCAAGGATAACTCTTTTCCTATGAAGGCCTAATTCTGCCTGGATACCCAAGTTATTTATTTTATGTACATCCATCGTCTTTAACCTAATTTCACAGGATCTAAATAAATGTGCCATGCAAAAGATGACTTTTTAAATTGCATGGTACCTACACTGAGAAGTGTAAGATCTCTGAGTTGAAGAGTTGGATATGAGGGATAATTTCTAATGCTGCATAGTACAGTACGTACTTATGGCTGCCAAAAATTAAACATTTCAAAATAGCTAGGAGAGAAGGTTTTGAATGTTTCCAATAGTTAAGAAATGACAGCTGTCACGGTTGATAGGTATGCTAATTACCCTAATCTGATCATTATACAATCTCTGCACGGATGGAAATGTCACCCTCTTGATTCCCAGTACCCCTCCAAGAAAAACAGTGTCACCCTGTACCCTATGAACACGTACAGTTACTATGAGCGAATTAAAAATATACAGAAAAGTAAAATAAAAATTTAAAACATCTTAAGCGGCTCCTGTTATTTTCCTGGATGTACTCTGGTTTATCAGGTCTTTGCTCTGCTGCGATATTTCTCTTTCCTCTTTTTACTTGTTGACAAAATTCTGGTTTCTTTTGTAGGTGTCATGCAAAAATCGGCCCAAGGAAGTTAAGCATATCATCTCAGGACAAATCGAATCTCCTCATCAGGGACAGGTTTAGGAAGGGGCAAGAAGAAATCCATGGGGAAGACTTTCTCCTTTAAGAAAAGAGACAGACTCATGAGGAATAGTCCATGTTCTCTCTGCTTTAGTTATTGTTCCTGAGAACAAGAGCTGGGATTGTAGCAACAGTAAGAGAAAAACCAAGAGACCCCTACATTAACAAAGGTGACCTAGACCTGCGACACTGATGAGAGTCAACTATTTTGAAAACTATCCCATCTAGATTCCTTGTTGTATGAAATAATGCCTATATCCCGACATTGAAGCTACTTCTAGATGGGAATTTTGTTACTTGCAGCTCAAAGCACATTGTTTCTCAGTTATTCCAGTCTTGTTACAGATGTTTCAAGGTTCTCTATGTCAAGCTAATGAGATGATAGAATTTAGAATGTAGCTGCTGTAAGCACAGAAGACTTTACCTCATTTAACATCTTTATTAAATGGTGTGGAACCTGAGGCCCGGGAAGCAACAGTAATCTAAGTTTGCACAGGTGTCTGATCAAAACAGAAATGGACAAAATTTTGTTTCTTTGCATTCTGTCTGTCCTCTGTCTAAGACAATTTTAGCCAAGTTCCCTTATTGTTCTGTATTCTCTCCACCCAGGTTTTGTTTATTAAAAATTAGCATGTTGCACATCTTATAAAGTGCATATATAAATCTGCCCTTTACAAAGATGGGTAAAGTGAACACACACCCCGTCTGTCATGGGTTTAGCTTTTGCAGGGACAGTTTCATGAACTCCTAGAAAGATCACTGTGCCTTTCTTCCCCTAGAACTAAGATGTCCTTAAATAGTGTTCATTTGTCTCCACATCAATTTGTGTTGTGTATGTTGAATTTATGAGGCGATAGCTCCAAATATATGAAGCACACACGATACATGCAGTGGTATTCAAACCTGATACCCAGGAAAGACATGTACTTCCGGGATGCATCACTTCAATCCATCTATTGCCTCCATCCTGAAACTTGGAGACACGACGCGAATCCTCCACTAACTCATTCTGCACAATCTCCGTATCTTACACTGGGGTAAGGAGGGCAGAGTGTGGTAGACAAGAAAGCGGGAAATGGGAAGTGACTGGTCTCGGCTCTTTGAGATAAGACACTCCGGCTCATTTCTCACTGCTCTTTGTTCACATTCACAGTCCCAGCATAATGCTGGTTTTTCGAAACTGAATTACATACGGCCATGACTTACTTCTTTGAATATCTTTTGTAGTAACTCTTTCAGAGCCCAGGGTAAACAACATTAATTGAGGTGGGTTGTTAAATCAATTAATTTAAACATAGCTTGAATTACTCGAGAGTTTATTTACAAATTTAAAAACCTGTGGTAAATATACATAACAAAAACTGACCATTTTAGTTACTTTTAAATTGGAATTAAATGCATTTACTTTATGCGACCATTCTACTATCCACTCACAGACCTTTATCCATTTTTCAGAACAGAAAACCTGTACCTATTAAACATGATTAGCACCTTACCCACCTCTGGCAACCACCATCCTACTTTCTGTCTATGAATTTGACTCTTCTCAAAACTTCCTCTTCCTTATGGATCTAGCTTACTTCACTTAGCACAATATCTTCAATCATACATTGGAACTTCCTTCCTTTTGAAGGTTGAATAATATTTCACTGTGTGCATACACCACATTTGGTTTATCCGTGCACTCAATGATGAGTGGAAACATGGGTTGCTCCCCCATTTTAGCTATTGTGAATGATGCTGTTATAAGCAGGGGCATATCAACTCCTGCTTGTGCCTCTGTCTTCATTTATTTTGGGCTCATACTCTGAAGTGGCGCTGAGCATTTCACTCATCTGCATGCAACTTGGCTTTCCAACCTTTACCCTATTGTGCCTCTACTCCTACACACCAGGCACTACTCTGGGTCACGGGACTCAAGAGTTCACCGGACAGACTCCTGTCCTTACAGAACACAGGTGATGACAATGAGCCCAGTGGGGGTGGAGTGTAGAACAACACTCACTCCGTAGGGTTGCTGTGGGGATGAAATAAGAGAAGCAAAGCACATCACAAGTAATTCCATCCCCCAAATATTCCTTCCATTCAATTTTTCTCCATATTTGACTTATGATAACACATGTGGTTCTTTAAAAGTTGGTCCACAAATCCTGCTGCACTTTTCCTATAGAATGTAGAATTAATCTGCTGCAACCAAAGTGCATTATTTATTTATTTATTTATTTTTATTTTAAAGACAAAAGAATGGAGACATATGAACCAGAATAAGCCATAAACAATATCGAAAATACAAAATTATGCAGAACATAGTAGGGAATTAGCACTGGATGGATGCTGTATTGCATAATGTTACATTCACATTAGTTATCACAAAAACATTAAAGGAAATACCAAACTATAGAGAAGACAGTAGGGAATTAGCACTGGATGCTGCATAATATAAAGTTATCTTCACTTCTGTTAACAGAAAAACAATTGAGTAAATACAAATTATAGAGAACATAGAAGGGAATTAGCTCTGGATGCTGTCCTACCTGATGTTACCTTCACATGTCACTCAGTTACACAGATGATGGCCCATTTCATCATTCAATTTTCTCCTCCTTCATCTCTGTTGCCCTACCACTCAGTCATCTTCCCTGTGATAATAACTGTATTCCTGGGTTTATCTATACCCCTGGACTCTCGCCTTGGGAAGAGATATAGCTGCCTCAGACTATACTATAACATACATGGGTGTATACAAACTGCCATGGTTGGAGGTGGAAAAGCACCCATGCTCACAGTGGACCCCCCCACTCTGCCCCATCACCATGCTATGGGTGGGGGTGGGTCCAGTCTGTGGGGTGCCCTCAGCGGGGCCCACAGTGGAGCAGCCATGGGGCCCACAGCGGAGAAGCCATGGGGCCCTCAGTGGAGCAGCCATGGGGCACGTGCCCCCGTCGGGGTGCCCTCGGTGACCCGTTCCGTTCTGTCCCGTTGCCTTGATACCAGAAGCCCTTTCTTCTCCTCCTCCCTCCTCCTGATCTCCAGTATTACCATTCCCCACCCCTTGCAGCTGGGCACTGGACAAACTTATGATGCTTGGCATGAAGGCTTGAAATCTCCCTGGCCTGCCCTCACTGTGCCAGTCCAGGGCATGAACTGAGTTTAAACATTAGTTCTAGAATAGAGCTGGAGGATTTTCTCGGGTCTGCTGTATAGAGTATGTTGTTGTTTTCCAGACTCCCTGTGTGCCGCTCCTCATCTAATTTGTTGCTATGGGTTCATGCAAGGTTCATATGTGCAAGCTGTAAGAAGACCCTCTTGGTGCTCACATTAACAGTTTGGGGTGAGTCCTGAAAACCGTGGACTCCTCCCACTGTTGCCAGGAACAGGCGGCTCCCGCCCAAGCCGCTGAGACTCAAGGTGCTCCCAGAGAGTTCAGGGTAGGAGCTGAGCTCCAGCAACCCAGCTCATGCTTCCTGCCTCATGTTGGAGTGAGAAGGGCATGGAGCCATGCGATCCACGTCCATCTGCATCTCCCTCCTGTTGCGGTGCTGGAGCCCCCATTGGCTCCTCGGCCAGATCCCCGGGAGCCACCGCAGCTCACCACTGAGGTTCCTTGCTGCTCTCCACTGGTAGCCGCTCACCCAGCAGAGAGGCAGTGGTCCACCGCCTCGAGGCAGGTGCAGAGCCGGGCGTGGTGGGCTGTGTACTAGTTGCATTGATTCTCTCTAGGCACTGATTAGGAAGGTTGCCACAGGGTGGGGACTCTGCCCCAGTGGCTGTCACAACCTCTCATTCTCACACTGGGTTCGACAACTGCTCCCGACCGCCATTGCCTCCTTTCCTGGCTGCGCCCTCCCCTCTCCAGCCCTGGACCAGCTCTCGGAATTCCGCTCTCCCCTGGCTGAGTAGGGAGGCTTCCGTGAGCGTGGGCCTCCGAAGCTGAAGCTGCGAATGCTGGAACAAGGGCACATACCATGGGTGTGCTTGGAGCAGTGACTTCCTCTCCTCTCCCTCCAACCGCACCACGGTGGATCTCCGATCCCTTCCTCCAGCAGAGGTTTTGCCCAGTCTTTCCGAGGGCTTCAACTCCCATTTCAGATCCCTCCCGAGTTCAGGATACCCACTTCTTTCCCTTCTGTCCTTTGTCTGAGTGGCATTCCTCCGGGAGGTTCCCTCTCCGCTGCCTAGCCGGTTGCCATCCCGAAGTTCTCTCATAAAATTTATTCAGTTATTTGTTACTTTCTAATGAATTGACCATTACATTTCTAAAGTTCTGAAATGGCCAACAGACCTTAGAAAGATCCCACTTTAGGCTCCTGCTTGAAACCAACAGCTACAGATAACTGCTGGCCTTGATTCAGGGCCACCCAAAGTGCATTAATAAGGACTAATTTTCCCTCTCCTCTGACACCACATCACAAAAACATAAGAGAACAAAAGTTTTGAAGCAATAGTTTTTAAAACACTGGACTTCAGACAATGAAGAATAGAGAGCTTTGAGTTGAGCAAAAATGTGGTGGACCTAGTGATTGCTCCACCTTAATGACTTGAGAGAGTTTCCAAACTGTGTCATAGGAAGGAAGCTAGGCTGAGTCTCCTCGATTCACTTTGCTCAGAAATAGTTGAAAGCCAGGGAAGACCAATGCAATGGGTGCTGCAGGGCAGAGTGCAAAACAGAGAGTGAGATATACAGAAAGAGTACAGAGGCATGCACAGGTGACCTTTGGGAATTCTGAAGAATATGTATTGGTCAGCAAGTCCGCATAAGGAAATCACCTGAGGCCAGGGAAAACAACATCTAAGATCAAAGGTTATAGTTTTCTGCACTCCCACAGGGGAAGAAACTATGGCACCAACCAGGGAAGTTGGTGCAAATAATTCAAAAGACAAGAGGTACTCAGAAGGATCTTGGGAAAAGTTAGCCCAGGATTAAAAGTTGCACTTGTCCCATGTAACACACTTCAAAAGTAACATCCAAATAGTAAAATTATAAAGAATTTCTCTTTGTCTCAAAATAAAGTTCAAGAATATTCTTAGCGACAAAGGAAATTTTACAAGTCACAAAGTCTAGTATCCGAACCAAAACAACCAGTTGTGCAAAAACATCAAAATGAAACCAGCCAATTAATCAAACAAAATCATCCACAACAAAGAGAAAAAGCAGGCAATTAAAACCAAACTGGAGTTCACAGTAATGTTAGGATTATTAGACAAGCACATTTCAGGTGTTCAAAAATTAGGAAAAGAAGATAAAAGGCATAAAAGGCAAAAATCAAAACTAAACCAAACCAAACCCAAAATAACCTTTTCAGATAAAAAAATATATCTGGGATGTGAAATACAAAGATGAAATTGATGGTAATTCAAATGTTACAAAAAATAATATTGACAAACTTGAAGACATGAGGTAGAAATTATTAAAAATGAAACATAAAAAGGTAATTTTAAAAATGAAAAGGACATCATCATTCTGAGATAGCTTCAAGAGGCTAAGTGTCCTTCATGGAAGGAATAATCAAACAGATAGTGGGAACCAGGATGGTTTCTCCAATTTAATAAAGGCTATACAACAACTTCATTAAATTCAAGGACAATAAAGAAGAAGAAAGCCACGCTAGTGGACATCACAATTAAATTGCTCAACGATAGAGATGAAGGGAACTATTCTTAAAAAAACCAAAGCAGAAAGGTTTATTTTACAGAGAAGAAAAGTAAGGACTGCAATAGAGTCCTCTTTGGGAATAAAGTAAATGACGGGACAGTGGAGCAATATCTTTATAATATTGAAAGACAGAAATCAACCAGAGTTCTACACCCACCAAAAATAATCTTTAATGGTGAAGATGTCCCACACACAAAAAGATGGAATTTATCCCTCAAAGACCCGTGTAATTAGAAAGTTAAATACAATTTTCAACTAAGAAGGTGAGACTATTATAGGCAGCTGAATTAGATAGAAATATTAGAAATATTATAGGCAGTCAGGCGGGGTCAGGCCCTTGAAGGAGTCAGTGCAGAAGATGAGATACCTTGCAACTGTGGGGGAGACAGACACCTCCAGCTGTGGACAAAAGTTTAAACAGATGAGCCCATGTACTTCCTTAAGGATAGACCTCAGGGACTGATATTCTAAATAGGTAGCAATCACCTTGAAAAAGACAGAAACAGTCACTAGCCCAACCCCCTACAAGAAAGGCCCTTGTTCTGTATTCCTTTCCGGCTTGCTATGTGACTTGCTTCCCCATTTGATCCCAATGTAATCAATTTTACCTAAACAATTATACTTGTAATCTTATTGGCTGATCATAGCTTTGTTCCACTCCACGCCTGCCTAGCGGGTTCTCATGTTTTTACCTTGGACCCCTCTCATCTTGTGAATTTGCTCTATAAAAATCCCTGGAAAAGACAGGTTCCTGAGCAACCCACTCGGGGGCCCCTTCTGTCATTCTCTAGGACAGAAGCTTTCTTTACCTCAGTAAATATATTCTGCTCTTAACGTCCATTGTTCCTAAACTTCATTCTTCAATTTTAGGGAGCACAAACTCATCCCAGATATCATTCAGGTTGGGAGATTTTTCTCTCCATATCAAGACCACATGGAAATGACTGTTTTATATATAATTGTTGTATCACTTATCTCTCTTTAAAAGATCACTAACCTATTGATTCATATATACTACATATAAAAAGCCCTTACAACTCAACAGTACAACTACAAAATTCCAAATACATAAAAATGATTAATGGCTGAAGAGATAGAAATACTTACTACCTTGATTTGATTATTACACACTGTATGCATTACTGTAATGCATGGTCATAAAGATGTACAAATATTATGCCCCAACAACAACAAAAAAAATTACTTAAAAATCTCAACAGAAAAAATCCAATAAAAATGTGCAAAAGACATGAAAAGGCTTCACTGAAGAAGAATATAGCCAAATAGGCATAGAGAGATGTTAAACATTGTTAGCTATTAGGGAAAGACAGCTCAAAGCCAGCCCAAGAAGCAGGAAACTGGATTACGTGTGCATTGCTTATAGAAATGTGAAAACTATAGCTACTTTGGAAAATAGTACAGTAGTTTCTTAAAAACCAAGTTATCATTTATTTATCATAAAACCCATTAATCTCATTCCCAGTTATTGAGAGAAATGAAGATGTACATTCACACTGAAGCTAGAAACAACCCAAATACCTACAACACTTGAATTAATAACAAACTGTAGGACACTCATACAAAGGAATCCTCCTCTGTAATAGCATTGAATGAATGAAAGTGCTGTTGATATAAACAGTATGGGTAAATCTCAAAATAATTTTCCTGAAAGAAGCCAGACAAAGAATACAATCATACAGGGTTCAATTTATTTAAAAATCTAGAAAATGTAAACCAATAGCAACAGAGATAGATCAGTAGTTGTCTGAAACTAGGTAGAAGGACAAATGAGGAGATTACAAGTGTCATGGTTTGTGTCTGCACGTCCCCCCCACAGCCTCATGCAGTCATGGGGTGAACTTCTAGAGTTTATGATTGATTCACGGCCCAATGCTGGGATTATGGGTGTGAGAGCTACACCTGATGTGGGGTGGGCAGCCTGCATGCGGTGTGAGGGAGGGAAAAGGCTGCTGGCCGCCGCTGCTCCTCCCTTTTGCTCTTGTTGCTTTTGCTGTCTTCTGCCGCCATGACCTGTTTCCCTCTGATGTGTGCAACGCTGCCTTGGAGCCAGCCAAGTACAGACTGACACCTCCACCAACCGTGAGCTAAATAAACCTCTCCTTCCTTAATTTGGGGTGTCAGGTATTTTGTTCCAGCAACAAGAGAAAAGTAACCAAGACAAGGGAATATTGAAAATTGGGGGAGTGATTAATAAATTCATTACTGTGGTTGTGGTAATTCTTTAATAGACTTAAAAATGTTTTAAAAAGCACATTAAGAAGCAATTTAGTTTATTATTTGATGGTTATGTTTTAAATTAAAAATGTGAACTATTGAGTCAGGGTCTATCTCTGTGTCCTGGTTACTTTTATCCTGTTGCTGAGGCAAAATACCTGATGCCCAAAATTAAGGAAAGAAAAGGTTTATTGGGCTCACAGTTTGTGGAGGTTTCGGTCCATACTTGGCTGGCTCCAAGGCAGAGTGCCACATGGTAGAGGGTAACAGTTATGGTGGTGGAAAATAGCAAATGCAATAAAGAGCAAAAGGGAGGAATGGCAGCAAGCAGCCTCTTTCCCTCTCTTACATATCCACCCAGGGTGGGTGTAGCACACCCATAATGCCAGAATTGGACCATGGATCAATCATAAACTCTAAAAGCCTGCCCCATGACTGCATGAGGCTTTGGGGGGACATCCATACACAAACCAGAGCACCTTACTTCCCCACTGGAACCATGAAAGCTAAGAGAATATGCAGACTTTGAATTACATTACTTATGAAGTTAGGTAAAGAAAGTTTATGCACATCTCAGACTTTTTCGTTGTCTCTAGAATAAAATACTCAACACCCACAAGTTAAAGGAAGAAGAGGCTTATTGTAGCTCTTAGGTTTTTGGAGGTCAGTCTATAGTTGGCCGTCTGCAAAGCAGGAAGAGTACCTTGGAAGATCTGAGTAGAACAGCTGTTCATGGTCTGGCAGCCAGGAAAGGGGGAGAGCTCTGGACAAGAATAACACGCTTATGGGTCTTGCTTCTGATAACCCACCTCAAGGCAACAGCAAGTCAACTGTAGTAACCCTGTGATCCAATCCCCTTCTACACACTTGAGAATTTGGGGGAACATTTGAGATCGAAGCATAACAATGCAGCTTTTACAGTCTATTTTAGGACAGTCATCCTTGGAACTCTGGGCTGCCAGAATTGGAAGTGTGTGTCCACTGTGCTGGAGCAACCTGTGAAAAGACCACATGGAAAGTCCCTGAGACCATGTGCGGATAAAGAGATGCCTGGATGGGCCCCAGTGCCCCCCTGGTCTGAGTTCTGGTCACCATCTGATTGTAGCTCCAGGAGAGAAACCAGACCAGCATCATCCAGCTGAACCCAAGAGAATGAAAACACTAGTCTTGTTTTATGCCATTAAATTTTAGGATTGTTGTTACCAAGCAGTAGGTGACTAGAATGCCACCTATTCTATATATTTCCATATTAGCAGTGTCACTTCTGTTCTTTTCAGAAAAGACAATGTGTTAACGAATGACTAAGTGCGATTTGCTTTTTATACATTGCTACAGCTTTCCATATAAATGAACTCACAAATCAGAAAAGAAAAACCTTTGCCATTGAGCATGTTCTAGCTTTAAGATCAGGAAAAATAGAGCAACTTATATGTGGATTAAGAGAATCACTGGAATCAGTCTAAAACTCTCAAATTTAGCTAATCAGCCAATAAACTACCTACTCCAGTTTAATTTGGTGGGGGATACAAAAGACATCTGACCTACCATCTCCTCCAACAGTTGTCACTTGGGTGGTGAGACAAGGCATTTGTGCAGCAGGATGTTGTGAAACGTCTCCATAGGAGTGGAAGAAATTGGGCCACACATGATAAATTACGCATATCAGTTATTTGAATGAGTTTTAATTACTTCCTTCATTTCGTATCAAAGGAAGATTTTTTGTGTGCATGTGCCTGATTATCCTATTAACATTGAACCTCAGGAAATGCAACCTAAGAACTCCTATTTGCTAATTAGGCAAACTCCCTTCCACCATTTATCCACTTCCTTCAATTTAGGATTATTCCTGAGTGTATATTTTTCAAACACATTGTCAGCTTTAATTTGAAATAATCTTAGCAATGGGACCGTTGTAATCCAGCTAATAGCAGCAAGAACAAAGGTGCTGCTTAGAGCAATCATGTTGGAAGGTGATGGGTTTGATATAGTAGTGGCCAACAACATTAACCTGTGTTGGGCCTTGACAATAATTTCCAAGGTTTCACATTCAATTTATATCGGGCCAACATATCTGACTGTACCCAGGAAGTCCACAGCCAGCGCAAGGGGAAAAAGCGTGACACAAGGATCTTAGAACCTCTGGGTGGCCATGCAGAGTAATTTCTGTGTTCTGAAAACTGCTATGTGCGCTTTAATGCATTTTAAAGCTTGATCCAGTAAGATGAGTGTTCAATAGTGTTGGGTTTTTCTATAGTGGTCTAAGTGAGTAAATTGTTATCACCTTATTCTAATTCTGCGGTAGATGACATCATGTTGGAAGCTTAAAACCAACTGTGATGGGAATAAGGACACCACAGAGATGGCAAATGCGACTGTTCAAATCTCCATTCCTCCCCTGATCCTCCTTCCCCAGAACAAATACTTAAATATTCTCCAACAGAACCCTAGTTTTACCTCCAAGTCATCAGTGACAAATAAGTTCCATGGCTTCTCAGAACTGGGACTGGTTTGGAAGGAAAGACTAGTGGGAAATGGTGGAGTTAAGTGAATTCCTGGGAAGGAAAATACAGAAGTAGTTGATTTTCAAGGCAGTATTTCTCTCTCTGTCTCTGTCTCTGTCTCTGTCTCTGTCTCTGTCTCTGTCTCTGTCTCTGTCTCTCTCTCTCTCTCTCTCACACACACACACACAGAGACAGACACACACACACAGAAACACAAACATACACACACATTAGTTTCTCTTTTTCTTTTCAGCCTCTACTGATCTTCATGGAACAAAAATAAAGTGGCTATAAAGAAGGATAAATTTGAGTCCTTTGTAGGAAAACGGGTGCATCTTGAGACCATAACGTTAATGTTAAATGAAATCAATGAGACACAGAATCTTACATATCACACAATTTCTTTCATATGAGAAACCCAAAGCATAATTTTTAAATTAAAAGAGCTAAATATAAATAGGTAGTAGCAAACAGGGAGATAGATCTTTGCAAAATTGGAAGTGGACCCAGAGATGGTGGGAGGCAGGCGGGAGGGGTAAGAAGGGGAAGATGTGTTCCATACGTGGACAGCTCCCCAGGATGAATGCGGTCATTCTGTATTGCAAACATAGACTAAAACAAAATTAAAAATAAACTTTAGTTGTTTTTAAAAAACAAGGCTCCCTCACCTGGATAGGAAAGAGGAAAATGATGTTCAGTTAGGTGGTGAGAGTTCTCAGTGCTACCACATGGGCAAGCCCAAGTGTTCTGGCTGGGACACACCACATTTGGCCCCCAAGACCCCAGAGTGAGGAGAATGGCCACCTTGGGAGACTGTAACACCAGGAAGCACTTCAGGCAGTTTGATGTGGAGATAGACCCAGTAAGTGTTAAACAATGAATGCAGAAGTTAAAGGCTGCAGAGAGAACATTGTTTATAACTAGGTGCTAGTGAACTTTTATCGTTTTACTTAACATCTCTTGAAGCTATGTTGTGCACCACAATAAACATGAATATCTGTATGACTCTATTTTAGAAAAAGCCCATTTATTTAATAGTGAAAACTAACTTTGGAAATTATTGTTCCACTCTGAATCGTCAAATCACTCCTGTGGTTGGCCATAATCAGTAAAGCAAATCCTTAATTTGCGAGTTGTCCTCATACTGGGAAATGAGTATTAGGCTTGAGGAGGAGAATCAGGGCTACATAGAGGACCACATGATAGAACTAAACTGACCTACTTACAAAATTTGATGGCACCATTGAAGGACACTGTGTGGGAGAATTAGACTGAAGAAAAATGAAAGATCTGGGAGAACTCTAGATATGCAAGGCTCTCTGTAGACAGGTGATAGAGAATAGGATTTTTGAGAGATAAGAACCACGTTTAGATGTTTGAACTGCAAATCAGCGATGTCCATTGTATTTTTCTCCAACTCCTTTAATTGATCCCCAGTTAACTATTGTCTACTTCATGGTCCTTCTTGAATAAACATGTTGTGCTGTTGAAATCCCCTTTCCCCTAGCCTCTTAAAACAGGAATCATGTCAGAATATTAAAAATTTGACCTAGAAAATATAGACAGTGCTGTAATTAGTGTACAGAAGTGAGAAATTTGAAAACCTCTGGATACAGTTTTCCAGTTGAGAACATCAGGACTTTTTATCTGCTACATATTTTCCGAGCAGAGCGGGTCTGGGCTATTACCTCCTGACACATGCTACTTCCCGGCACCTCTGCACTATTTCCTTTTCTCATTGGCATTTACAACTCCCAGGTTTGGCTCACTTATGGATTTCATTCATGTGTCATTTACCTTTTTTTCCAAATAATTAAGCCCAAAATTACATTAAAGGTTGCTCAAGATACTTGCCACTTGGATAAATTGTACATTGTGGCTTCTCCAGTCAATCACCGTCTAGCTCTTGCAACATCCCACAAGTCGTGTAGCTTTAGCAGGTGTCTTTCCTGGCAGTCCACAGAGGACCAGGCTCATTCAGGGAACTGCAGGGAGAAAAACATGCAGGAGCTCATATTTGTTTTCTTAAAACATTGTAACTTGGATATTCTTCTAGTGTCTTTTTTTATGGACAAATATTATCATCCTCTTATCCTATGGGAGTGGTAAGTAGTACCATTTGAAACCAGTAAGATGGAAAGTAGTTTCACTAATTTGGCTAAGTTTTAATGTACAACTCATGCACCACTTAGCAATAGGGATGCATTCTGAGAAATGATCGCCAAGCAATTTCATCTGGTGCTAACATTGCATTGTGGGTTTGATCTAAAATATCTCCCCAAATTAATTGGACTGTGGGGCCCTTTACACATCAGTGGACTTACCTATGGGTGAGCTCCTGGCTCAGTGCTGTTAGGAGGCAGCATCTAGCTGGAGCTGGTTACCAAGGGGTGACCTGGAAGGGTGTGTTCTTGTCCACAGCTTTGGTCTTCTCTCTCTGTTTCCTGGCAGCCGTGGGCTGAGCCCTTCCCTCCTCTGTGTCCTCCTGAGAGGAGGTAGGGACAAGAATTCTGCATTACAGGTCACCGAAGCATGAGGTGAAGTAAATCTCTCCTCTTTAAATGGTGGGTGTTGGGCACTAGGTCCAGTGATGGGACAGTGATGGAGACAATATTCTACTTACACAAGCCTGGGGGTGCAGGTCAGTCCCTGGACTCAGGAGACAATCAGTGTGAGATGTCCAAGGCTACTGCACCATAAAATGGCACACTTCTCCAGTAAGCTTTTTTATAAGTGAAATTACACTCTAAAATAACAACAAAAAGGATAGTATAAAAAATTCATGAATCAACAACAATCACTTGTTATATTATCCAGTGTGCTGTCCTGCTCATAACTGTATGGGCAGCACACTGAAGTTGTTTACACCAACAGCACCACTTCCATGCTAGTAATGATTTGCTGTATGATGTTAGAACGGCTACGACATCATTAGATAATGACAATGTCCCACTCTGTTATAATTCCACCGGAGCACAGTTTTGTGTGCTGTTCCTCCTTGACTGGGATGTGCTTAGGTAGTGTGACTGGATGTGAAGAAATGTGGAACTATTCCTTACGTGCTGCATCTTTACGGATAGTTCATCTTAAAACACAGCTACTGTCTTTTTCCTTCTTTGGAGCTTGCTTGCATTTTGGTAAAGGTGAGAATTTTGGCTGGCTAGTATATCCCCAGTACCCAGAACACTGTCCAATATAGTAACACTCCATGAATAGGTGAAAGAATGTTAATAAAATTACTAACAATTTTATTAAATTTATCTTTCTCTGATGATAAAAATTGGAATACACATTTTTTGGTACAGAAACTGTCTGCATTACCTGGCCAGATCCACTGTAGGCACCACAGCACATGCTCAATGAATAAGTCTTGTTCAGTATTTCTGTACCAACATCCATCTGAAGGACACTGCCAATCTTTGTGTGATCCTCACAATTATAGGGCTAGTCCTCGCTGTCATCATTTTCTCAAGACATTCTCTTACATCGAGAAGAGTAGATAAATAAGTTTCTTGAGGTCTGGCCCAAAGTAACTCTAAGAAACAGGACTTTCAAAAATTCATCTCTCCTTTTTGCCCCTGGGAATACCCACAAATTTTGCTTTAAATTTCATAATACATTTGTATGTTTATTACCTTTAATATAAAATTGATATGCTAAGAACTTGCTACTTCTATAATTTCTCCCTAACTCCATATATTCACTCTGTCTAACATTAAGGAAAGATATTCAGTGTGTCCAGTGGCCTCAATAACTACTATACCACCAGTCCCTGAGCACCAAAGATCAGAGATGACTGCATTGTAAAGGGGAGACACAACCTTGTTCAATTAGTTATTTCCTTTGTACAAAGAAATGCATACATTTACTATCGAAAACTCACAAATCAATGATACATAAAAAGAAAATGAAAATTGCTCCCATTTTCAAGCTCTCACAATAGGTACTGTCAAAGTTGTGGTGTACGTCCATTTGATAGATCCATTTATAGACATAGTATTACATGTCGTTTTGAAACTGGCTTATTCCTCACTTAATCTACTGCAAACATTTTCCAGCATTTTAAGGGTTCTACTCAGAAGTATTTTAATGACCTGGAATCCCCCTAACCCAGGTTTGCATTTCTGGCTTCTTCTTATTCAAGACTCAACCTTTTAATCTCCTTATTCATGCTCTCCTAGATTACCGCACCCCATCGCTGCCACCCACCTTCCGATTTCTCCTATGACACGGCCCTTATTTTGTTTCCCTGGTAGACAATAAGCTCGCTGAAGCAAGGAAAGCATTCACTGTTTTATTCTTGGTGCCTAACCAATGTCTGGTGGTTGGTAGGAACGCTCACTGAACAATTTTTAAAAACTGAATAACTGAATGGATGGAAAGGGAAAGAAAATTCCACTGATAAATTCACCCAAGTGACTTAACATGCCTATTTTTAGACATTTAGATTATTTACGTCTCTTGAATTATTACAAACGTCACTTTGACATATTTATTTGGATAGATTTTTGTGCATATTTAAGATTTTTTAGATTCCTAGAAATAAAATTGCTTAGACAAAAGGTAAGTAAAATTTTTAATTTTTTAATATGCTTATCAGAAAGCATATTATCAGAAAGTCAGGCAAATTACACTCTAACTCACAGTGTTTCAGATTGCCTTTTTACTTATGTCAGTAACAAACTTTTGTCATTTCAAAACAATGTTGATAGGTAGTGGGGAAATATATCCTATTTTAAATAAAATGTCTTTGATGTATAGATAATTGTGTGCCTGTAATTATTTTCAAGTGCTTACTTTCACTGTCGTTTCTTCTTGTCCTTTGGTGAATTGTCTGTTCATATACTTGGCCAATTAACTGTGAAAATTGATTTGTATATCAGGAATCCTTTTCTTGTCATTTATTTTACAAATATTTCCCCTGGTTGTGATTTCTCTGCCATTTTTGGATATCAGATAAAATTTTTATAATATAGAAACGTTAAAGTGCCCACAAAAACTGGGACAACACATATATGCATCAATGCCATTTATTCTTCATCCGGCTTCGACAACTATCAACTCATGTTGTCTTCTCTTAGCTTTCTCCATTCAGTTCTCTCATTTCATCTCTTCCTGATTCCTGATGAAAATTCCACACATCATAACATTTAGTCTGCAAATATTTCAATAACTATCTCTAATTAACACAGACTTTGCCTTTGCAATATAGCCTCCAAACTTAAAATTATAGATAATGGCATGAAATAGAAAAAAATTGAACTTTTATGTATTTTTTCTTCTGTAGTTTCTGCTTTTGCTATTATTTTTTTTAAGAGAGTAGTAAATGAGAAAAAACAATAGCAGCATACCAACATCACAGACATAAACAAAACAAAGCAACAACATTAAAAGTGATACAGCGTTTCAAAACAAAATGATAGGAATTAACACTGGTTGTTACATTACATATTGTTATCTTCAACTACATTGCTCAGATTACCAGATGCAAGAATGGAAGATTGTTCAAACCATTGAAGAGAATAAAAAAAATAATTATTAGATAAAACATTCGAGATAATACAGTTTCACTAGACAAAATGATAAGAATTCACCAATGGTTGTTCCATTGCATATTGTCGCCTTCAAATCAGTTGCTCAAATTACCAGATATAAGCATGCAAAATTGGTCAGAACAAAAAAAAATGTTAAACATTAACTGTTCCTTTCAGTATACCATCAGACAGCAGCAATACAGTTATCCCAGCTATTCATATATATTTTGCCTTCCTTCTTTCTTTTTTCTTCTTTCCCTCATCTCAGTTGTTCCTTCCTTTAAGCAATTTCTTTCCCTTTCCTATTATCTATTGTACATTATGAGTTTTACTTATTCTTTCAGGTTCCCATACCAAGGAGACAATATGCAGTTTACACATGTGGGTGTGATTTATTTCATCTATGAGTATGGTCTCTAGTTGTGACCATTTGCCTATAAAAGCCTCAAGTTTATCTTTTCATAGCTGAGAAATATTCCATTATATAAAAGTACCACTTTTTTTATCCAGTCCTCAGTGGATGGACATTTGGATTGCTTCCACATTTTAGCAATTACAAATTGTGCCACTGTGAACACGGGTGCACACATATCGCTGTGACGTGATATTTTCAGATCATCTGGGAAAATACCCAGAAGGGGAATAGCTGGGTTGAATGAGACCTCTAGACCCAGTTTGCTGAGGAATCTCTAAACTGATTTCCACAGTGGTTTCACCAGTCTGCATTCCCACCAGCAGTGGAGAAGAGCTCCCATTTCTCCACAGCCTCACCAGCATTTTTTATTGGTTGATTTCTTAATGATAGCCATTCTTACTGGGGTGAGGTAAAATCTCAGGGTTGTTTTAATTTGCATTTCTTGAATGACTAATGATGTTGAACATTTTTTCATGTATTCATTTGCCATTTGTACTCCTTTATCTGAGAAGTGTGTATTCATCTCAGCTGCCAATTTTTGGACTTGATCTTGGATTGGGGAGCTAATTTTTTAAATTCTTTATATGTCCTAGATAGAAGTTCTTTGTCTGAGGTGCAGTTGGCTAAATTTTTGTCCCAATTTCTGGGTTTTCTTTTTACTCTACTGGTGATTTCTTTTGATGTGTGAAAACTTTGCAGTAAGATGGGATCCCCATTGTTGATTGTTTGAAGTATTTTTCTGTGCAGTTTGGTTTTTGTTCATGAACTCTCTGCCTACTCCTGTCTTCAACACTTTTATCTACTTTCTCTTACAATAAATTTAGTGTTTCTGTTTTACTGTTTAGATCTTTGATCCATTTTGATTAGTTTAGTACATGGTGAAAGAAATGGGTCTAGTTTTAGTCTTCAGCCATGTGGAAAGCCAGTTTTCCCAGCACCATTTATTAAAGAGGCTATCCTTCTTCTGGTGAATGTGTTTGGCCCCTTTGTCAAAGATAATGTGACAGAGTATGTTTGTAGTTGTGACTGTATCTTATAATCTGTTTCACTGATCTTCAGGTCTGTTTCTGTGCCTGTACCATGACCATTTTTTCACAGTACCTTTGTACTATAATTTCAAGTCAGGAATTGTGATGCTTTCTGCCTTTCCTTTGTTTCCCAGGATTGTTTTTGCCATTCTAGGCCTCTTCTGGTTCCAGATGAATTTTAGAAATGCTTTCTCTAGATCTGTGAGGTATACTAATGACATTTTAATTGGGATTGCATTGAATCTGTAAAACAATTTTGGGAGTATAGCCATTTTCACAATGTTGCTTCTTCCTATCCATGAGCAAGGAATGCCTTTCCATTTTCTGATATCCCTTTTGAGAATTTTTTTCAGAGTGCTATAATTTTCACTGTGTAGATCTTTTACTTCTTTTGTTAGATTGATTCCTAAGTATTTCAGCATTTTAGATGCTATTGTGAAAGGTGTAGTTTCCCTAATTTCTCTCTCAGTCTGTTTGTTGCTTGTGTACAGGAATGCTATTGATTTTTGAGAGTTAACTGTGTATCCAGCTATGCTACCAAATTTGGTTATTAAATCCATAAGCCTTTGGTGGAGTTTTGGGTGTCTTCTATGTAGAATAGTATGTCATCTGCAAATAATGATAATTTCACTTCTTCCTTTCTTACCCTTATTCTTTTATTTCTCTCCCTGGTCTATTGCTCTTGTTAATGTCTCCAGAACGCTACTGAATAGGAGTGGTGACAGTGGACATCCTTGTCTTGTTCCTGATTTTAAAGTGAAAGATTTCGATTTTTGACGATTTAGCATGTTAGCTGTTCGTTTATCATAGATGGCTTTGATCAGATTGAGGTAAAGACCATCTATTCCTATTTTCTGTAGGGTTTTTATCACTAATGAGTGTTGGACTTTACTGAAGACTTTTTCTGCATCAATTGTGATAATCATGTGATTTTTGTCTTTGGCTCTGTTGATGTGTATTGCATTAATTGATCTGCATATATTGAACCATCCCTGCATTCCTGGGATGAATCCCACTTGGTCATAGTGTATAACAATCTTCTTAATGATTTGTTGTATTCTGTTTGCTAGTGTTTTATTGAGAATTTTTGCATCTACATTCATTAGGGAGATTGGCCTGTAGTTCTCCTTTTTGGTGGGTCTTTCTCTGGTTTTGGTGTCAAAATAGTGCTTGCCTCAAGGAATGAGTTGGGGAGAATTCCTTCCCTTTCAATTTCAT
The DNA here is from genome assembly GCA_004027595.1 of Dinomys branickii. Lineage (NCBI taxonomy): Eukaryota > Metazoa > Chordata > Mammalia > Rodentia > Dinomyidae > Dinomys > Dinomys branickii. Next base: position 58,557 of record PVLD010002393.1, on the reverse strand, counting down.
TAAAGAGTTTGAGAAGAATTGGCATTAAACCTTCTCTAACTTTCTTGTAGAATTCAGCTGTGAATCCATCAGGACTTGGGCTTTTCTTCATTGGCAAGTTTTGTTTTTTTATAACATTCTCGATTTCATTGGTTGATATTGAGGTATTCAAGGTTTTTATATCTTCTTCATTCAGCTTTGGTAATTCATAGATTATCCAGAGTGTATCAGTCAGAAATATAAAACTTAAGAAAAAAATGAGAGAACGGAGAGTACACACACACACACACACACACATATGTATGATCCATCCATGAAGATAGGTCCTTTGCTAGTATTCTCTTACCAGGAGCATAACTCCTGGTAAGGAAAGACTCTAAATTATAACAAATGTACTCCAATAAAATATATTTTGTATAGCAAATATCATTATATTCTGTTAGGATTTATAATAGGTGCAAGCAATATTTCAATTATAAAAGTATAGCACTAGGTTCTCACACCTATTTCTAATATACCTAAAGGTAAGCTAAAAGTATCCCATTTTTTGTTACTGAATAAAAATACATGAAAACAGAAAATAAGAAGCCAGTTGTTTCTAGAGCCTGAAAAGAGGATATAATATAGTAACTTGCCATTTTCAGGAAGAGATTGGACACTGAATTTTCAATTCATTGGAATTTCAGTTCAGATAACTCAGCAATATGAGTTGTGGGACAGGTCAGGGGCAGGGACAATGTGTAGGTTTCTCTCAAGTGGCAGCTACTTTGAACTGATGCAGTTTAAGGAGGGGTTTGCTATTCTCTGGAAAAGCCACAATCCAAAGACAGACTTCATCTTGGCCCTGGTGATCTATGTGAAAGTCACCGACTTTGTTCTCCTTATCCTGTTTCAGGCTGTAGACTGGAAAAAATCTCTCCCTCTACCCCCTGGGAATTCCCACTGCAGTGGCGGGAAGGTCTGTGTGTGTAAAGAGCACATGAGCAGGGGGATGTGGGCCCAGAGAAAGGAGGTGTTGAGTTGCCTTGGTAAAGAATTTATACACCATGTGTTCCAGCTCCTTGACAGGTATGATTGTTGGTATTGTCTTTTTCTATGTGCTGGGATTCTGCAGCACAATTTAAAATTGGTGATTATCAGATGTCTGATCAAGTGGCTTTTCCTCAAGGGCCTATGACATGTGGTTTTGTTGTGTCTGTTGTTGTTGCTGTTGCTGCTGCTGAATGAGCAATTGCTGTTGCTGTCAGCACCAGGCTGTCTGTAGCTTTTCAAAGTGAGCCTTCATTTCTTCCAGGACTTTTGGGGTGTATCTGGCCGCCAGCTTGGCCCTTTCCATAGCAGCCTTGAGTAGTTCCACAGCTTTTTCATGGTGTTCTCCTTCCACACTCACTCCATTCATGGAGACGTGCTGGTCTCCTTGTTTGAGTTCTCCATGTCTTTCAGGCACCCCTCCAGGGATGATGTGAGAGATATAAATTGGGAAATTTTGCTCCTTTCCTCCCTTCACCTTAGAACCAAGGCTTTCATCAGTCTTTGGCAGTTCGACTACCCAAGGATGGGAGTGGCCATCACTAGCTGCAAAAGCTGCAACTATTGCCTCTGCCATGGCCCTTGCATGGAATTCAGGACAGCCATTAACAGTTACTGTTTCATGGATATATTGATATACATCTCGAACTGTGGTACAAAACTCACTCTGAAGCACTCTTTTTTGAGAGACTATAGCTTGTACACTGGTACTTCTCCAGATTCCTACAGTTTTTCCAGGAATTCAATTGCTCTTGCAACGTCTCGGTCCAGAGTGAGTGGCTACACCACTGTCAGTGTCTCCACGACTGCTGCAGGAGACTTTTATTATTACTCTTAGGAAAGCTTTCCTCACTTTATAATTTAGTGAAGAGTCACTTATTTTGTTCTAATTATATTGTTAGTGTATAGTTTTGCAGACCAATTAAAAAATAAAGGTGAATAAAAAATTGAACCTCATATAACTCATACATTTTACATTCAATATTATAGAGTGTAGATTGTATCCTGCAGACATTTTGCTATTTATATTTTCAAAATTAGAATGACACTATGTTGCAACTTGACACATACTGTAAATATTATTTCATGCCGAAAACATCTACAGACATTGTTTTCTAAAATGCACATCATTCTATTGTAAAGCTATATGACTGCGTATTACTTCATTATCTTACTGTTATTTAGATGGAGCACAATTTCTCAGCAATGTAAATAATTACTAATTAAATGTATGCTGAAATCTCTATAATATATCGGACACTACATTTGATGCTAATGATACAGAGGTGTGAAAAGCAAGAAGAACAATGTAGCTTTCTGTATATAGCTTACTGTTGTTAGGAGCATTTTTGTCCAAATGTCTTTACACTGCTGCTAATTGTTCCCTTGGTATAAATTTGAAGTGAAGATTAACTTTTAAAGAATGATTTTTATAAATTATCAAATTCTCTTAAAAGTTATTGTGACATTTTACATTTCTAAATGCACATTAGCACTGAGGGTCATTGTTTTATTCAATCTTTGGTAATGTGGGAGAAGAAAAATGACTTATCACTATTGTTTTATTGAGTATTTAATGTATTATTGCTGAGATCCCTGGTCACCTGTTATGGAACCTTATTGTGTTATTTCTTTTGTGAGTTGCCTGTTCAAGCTCTTTGCACATGTTTGAAGTTCAGCTGTCTGCTTTTTATCTTTTATAATTTGTTTTTAATTTAAACACATTGCATCACAACAGTCATTTTATGTGGAACTCATATATGGAAAACTGCTAAAAATGTGTGCTAGGGAGAATACTGGAAAACCTCAAATTTGAAATCTATCTACATTAATAGTGTCAAATCAATTCAAAGAATTTTCTACATCATGCAACACTGCATATAAATATTTTTATACTGGCAGGTACAATTTAAGGCACCTGAAATCCATGAATAGACCAAATAGTTCTTAAAAGGTAAGTGTAGAGCAGTTCTAATTTTGTGTGGGAAGAAGAAAAGGGCTTTCAGAGGCTGTGGTGTTACTAATGGGTGATAGAGTCTCCTTCGCAAAAGTGGTACATTGGCAGTGACAAACAGTCACTGTACCTGCCAACTGTTAAATGGTGTGGAGAACTCAGAATAATTCATGATGTGAATATAACAACAGTTGCCAATGCAATTAGCACCTTGTGGGCAATCTCAGGATTGAAGTAAAGGACTGAATAATTGTGCAATAGGAAATACATTCTTACCTCTGAGACAAACTGGTATGGAGACATGGGCTTTTTGGGATTAAACTCTCTCTTGTTAGTGAATAGGGAAATAATTTCAATTAATTGATAATAAATTCAATTAATTTCCATTAATTACCTGTTTTATGGTTAATAAATTTTCTTTAAGCTGAAACAAATAAATAAGATACCTGTCAAACTGTATGTCAGTATAAACATGGGCTCTCAACAAATTATAATTAGGGTCTCTCATCTGATCTTCTTAAGTGGCTTTGACAAGTAGGAGAACATAAAACTAATTTTCATTGTGAAAGAGAAAAGCAACTTCTAATAAAAAATTTGAAGAAAATGACTTTTATAGTTTTTGTAAGTAGTGATATTGTATCACATTTTCTTTCATCAAAATATTTTTAGATAAAAGCAGTGTAATATCATTTGTGTTAATGTTACATTTTTCATTTTTGTTTAACCTTCTTATTCAAGGCAGAAATAGTGATTAGGGCCTGGAAAGGTAGCCCTGTGGTCAATTGGTTATCTAGCGTGCATGAGGCCCTAGGTTTGAGTCCCAAAGAAGTGAGAAAGAGGGAGGGAGGAGAGAAGGGAGAGAAGGACAGAGAGGAGGAGGAGGAGGAGGAGGAGGAGGAAGAAAAAGAGGAGGATGAGGAAGGGGAAGAGGAGGAGGAGAAGGAAGACAGAGAAGAAAGGACAAAGAAAGGAAAAATGGTTTGAAGGTGAATCACTATCACTCTTGTTTTGCAGCCCGTGAGGTCAGTAATGCCACATTCGAACCACATTAATTACCGGCTTGATGAGCAGTGTCTCGGGAGTATTCTGTTTGTCCTTGCACAGCATGCTCTGATAGAAGGGGCCTTCAGCCTGTGGGAAACCATGAACCACAACTCCCACAGCATAAAGGAGCAGCGGAAATCATTTCAGTGATTGTGTGAACACTACTGGACTCACTATTGTTCTCAGTGCCTGCATTGGATGGCAAAGACAGTTTTAATTTTCTCATTAATTTGCTTAAAAATAAAGTAAATGAATGTAATGGGATAGGAAAATCTTTTGAGTCACACAACTCAAAATTCCAGAGGTAACCTGACTGTAGGTGGGGCTCGATGTATGGATCAAAATGATTTCTCTTTCTCAAAATCTAATCGTGACCTTTACTTCTCTCAGCTCCATTCAAAGATAGCCTTTCCTCTAATTTCTTCCAAAACTTTTGGCCTTTTCTAACAGGACTGGCTGAATTCAGACAAACATTACTGATCAACATTGTGGTCAGGGATGTACTTTACTGAACCTCTTCCAAGGATCAGTTACAGAATAATGGGGGCACTAAGAAAGGCATATCTACGTTGTGGAAACAAATTATAAGTCTACCACTTCTGAGAGTGTAGAATTTTCCACTACTAAGTGATCCTTCTTTTGTATTATGGCTGCTTCCCTTGTCAATAGGGTCATAAAAATAAATTTAGAGACTCTCTCTTGTCACCAGCCAAGGAGTTAGAGCCATCATGGTAATGTTGAGGGATAAACCTAAAAGACATAGATGCATAGGAAGATAGAATGTTCTACCTGTTGATGATACTGCCCAAGTCACCTAAATATATACAAATCTCTTATAAAAAGTTTTATGCACAATAACTGTAGTAAAAAAGTTGCACTGTTCTGAGAGAGTGCCAAGCAAACCTGATTGGATACAACTATAATTGCCCCCCCACTTATGATTCTGCGCATTGAGTCCTGGGCTCACATGTGCTAGACAAGCACTCACTACTGAGCTACGTCCCTAGCCTGATACTTTTGTGGAACTGCCTTTAATTAATTAGATCTCTTAGAAAATGACACACATACATTTTTGTGCTGTTGTTGCACACATATTTAAGAAGGTTGTGATTTATAAATGAGAATATTCCATCTCCTGAAAAATTCCCAACTATAGGCAAAAGAAGCACAGAAATACTGCTGAGACCATTATACTACTTACAGAAGAAAACAAAACAACAAAAACCCCTCACTATATTTCCTTTAAAAAATCTGTAAGAAGTCTTCAGAGTTACATTATTTTCTTACAAACAAGAAAAGGGCACTCTGCAGAACAGGTGACTTTTGATCCTCAAATATTGAGGTAGAGATATGCTCTACAGCAAGGTCTAGAATGGTCAAATATCTCAGTAAACCTCTGTCTACTGCTACCAACTAAGATCTTTCAGTTTCTTTTTTTTTTTTGCGGTACTGGGGATCGAACTCAGGACCCTGCGCTTGCTAGGCAAGCGCTTATTCCACTGAGCTATATCCCCAAGATCTTTCAGTTTCATATGGCTTTCTGGATAGGAGCTGCAAAGTTTTAATCATACAACGAAAAGAATGTTTACCCTAGCAACAGAAGTCAGCTGAGCATATAATAGGCCAACAGAAATTTCGTGTACTTTTTTCTGTGGTTATTTCTGTCTTAGTGAAGGTTGGGAAGAAAAGGACAGATAGCTAATGCAGGGCTTTCCTTTGAAAAACAGGTGACTTTAGTATTTTTGCCTAAGCCCCAAAACATGTGTTGGTGGATAAATTTATAATGGTAAGAGGAAAGTGAAACTCAAATGAAAACATTCCAATTTTTCCCACATTAGGATCTGATTATAAAATGATTATTCCAGATAATTAAAAATGATTGTTTTGACTATTGCACCAAAGCTATAACAAAATTTAAAGTCGTACCTCAAATAGCTTTTTCTACCCAGTGGAAAATATGCTACATGCTTTCAAGAGTGTCACTTGGCTCTTTGTGGAAACCAAAATGGCTTTTGTGATGTATCAATAACATATAAATACGAATATTACTTGAGCAACTAGTTTTACTCATTTGTGAGCAAAATTATGTAAGTGTAGTGAGCAATCAATATCTAATCCAGTTGTTTTACTCTGTTCTAGGCTTCCTGTGTTTCAACGAATTTTTTTGGATTGTCAATAAATTTTAAAGTGAATTCTTATCAAGGAATTATTAAACCTGAGGACTCCGTTGTGGAATTGGATATTGTGATTTCTTGCAAATATTATCCTACTTGTCTTACTTTTGCCGTTCCTACCCCTGTATTTTGGAAACACACACCTTATTTGGTGTCACTGCCTCGCAGCTGGAGAAGAATGTGGTCTCAAGTCGTATCTTACCTTGAGCCTCAACTGTATGACATCTGATTTAACTTATATTTAAAGGAGATTATGGAGATTAGTGTTCAGGGTTGATCTTAAACTGAATTAAGTCTTCTGGGTTTCTTGGGATGAAATGAGCGCACTTTGCATGTGATATGGATATACACATTTAGGAGCTAGGGGGTATTGTGACTGAAAAGCCATATGCTGAGATATTAACCCCTGATGTGATTGTGTTAGAAGGTAGGACTTTGAGAAGTAGTTAGGTTACTACAGTGGGGCCCCCATGCATGGGAACCATGTCTTTATAAGAGACATGGAAGCTGACTCCCTTTCTCTCATCTTTGCCTGGTGAGGACGCAGCAAGAAGGTGGCCACCTGCATGTCTGGACATGCACTGGACCAGACACCAGATCGCCAGGATCTTGATATAGAACTATTCAGCCTCTAGAACTGTGACAGAGATGACTGTCTATTGCAGTTTACTGCAGCATTTCAGATTGACTAACTTATGGCAAGATGGAAAGTCAAACACTGCTACAAAAATTAATTTAAGATCTTCTATAGAGAACATATAAAGAATTAACAAACATCAGCTCATCCAAATCCAAAGACCCAATCCAAAAATGGGGGGCTGAGATGAACACACACTTCTCAGAGAAACAAATACAAATGGCAAATAAATACACAAAAAAATGTTCAACATCTTTAGTCATTCAAGAAATGCAAATTAAAACAACCCTGAGATTTCACCTCACCCCAGTAAGCATGGCTAGCATTAAGAAATTAACCAATAACACATACTGGCGAGGCTGTGGAGAAATGGGACCTCTTCTCCATAGCTGGTGAGAATCCAGACTGGTGAAACCACTGTGCAAATCAGTCTGGAGATTCCTCAGCAAACTAGGTCTAGAAGTCCCATTCAACTCAGCTATTCCCCTTCTGGATATTTTCCCAGAAGATCAGAAAACATCATGCCACAGCAATATATGTGCACCCATGTCATAGTGGCACAATTTGTAATCGCTAAATTGTGGAAGCAACCCTAAAGTCCATTCACTGAGGATTGGATAAAAATTTGTGGTACTTTTATAGAATGAAATGTCACTCAGCTATAAAAAAGATAAACTCGCGGCTTTTATAGGTAAGTGGTCACAACTAGAGACCATACTTATAAGTGAAATAAATCAGACCTGTATGTGTAAGCAACGTATTGTCTCCCTAGTGTAAGAACCTGAAAGAGTGAATAAAATCTAGGAGGTATGATAGACATCGTGAAATGAAAAGAAAATGCTCCAAAGTAAGGGGCAACTGGGGTGTGGAAAAGGAGAAGGGAAAGAAGGGGAAATCACGTATGTATGCAGACACAGGATAGCTAACAGTTGTACTACTGTCTTCTATTGCTTTACTGAAAGGAACAGTTAATAATTACTTGTTTGATCATTATTGCACGTCTCTATTTGTTCTGACAAACCACTTTGAAGATATCAATACCTAACACAACAACCATTGTTAATTTCCTACCACTTTGTCTGTAACTCTGTTTTGTTTGTATTGTTCTTATGCTGTTTTGTAAATGGATGTCTGTTTGTTAATGTTTTCCTTCTTTTATTTTTAAAATAAATTTTAAAAAAGATCTCTTATTAATTTGCTTTGTTTTCCTCATCCATAGCTCTTTATCACATACATTTCTTTTTCCTCTCAGAAAGTCTTGTTGTAAACAATCTTGACAGGAAACCAAAAGTGTGAAACAGCTGGGAGCGGAGGGGCTGCGTGGGCGGGAAGGTGTAGCACCCAGAACCCCACTCTTTGAATCACCTTTCCCTCCTCCTTGTTCCCCTAGAGAAAAAAACCAAAGAAATCCCAGTGAGTCTCCAGGGACTTGAAACCAGTATTCAATGCTTTGCTTTGCAGTAGACTGGAGGGACTGGCAGAGAACCCAGGCCAGTTCCAACGGTGATTAACTGTCTCTGTGCTGCACTAAAGGGCCGAGTTAATCCCATCCTTAAAAGGCTTGTAGAAATGGGAAGCACCTGAAAGTTGAGAAATGCACCCAGAAATGACCCCTTGAAGTCGTGCATGCTAAAGGGAGAGAGTTTAGAATCAGCTTCTTCATGCAGAACAGGAAACATTAGTGCCCATGGGACTGCCTGTCGTATTTGTACCAAGCCCTGGAGAGTTCCAAGGTAAGCGCAGAAGTGAGGTAGGCTCTTAAAGAAGGTCCTGGAGGGGAGCTAGAGAACCAGCAGGCTGCTGCACCTGCATTCACTACTTTTAGGCTGAAGGTAGAAATTCAGCTAAATCTAGATTTCTTAGTACTTCTCACACTAATTAGGACTTACCAAGAAAATGTATTTAACATAACCTAAAAGTTATGTTAGGGCTTGGTGGTGCACACCTGTAATCCCAGCATGATGAAGGCTGAGGCAGGAGGATTACTATGAATTCAAGGCCATTCTGGGCTACCTAATGCATTCAAGGGTAGTCTGAACTACCTAGTGAGACCCTGTCTCTAAAAACCAAAACAAATAAACAAGTGAACAAACAAAAAGAAAACCTAAAAGCTACCCAATTTCCAATTCGGGCTACTTTTTATAATGAAAAGAACAGATTAACAAGAAGAGCTTAAAACACTGTGTCTCTTCAGGCTGATGAGATCTGACTGGGGCAAGTGAAACCACACAAGCTGCACACAGTGGGCAGAGAGCGCTCATTCAACCCAGACACGCGAGGGTCAGGTGGAGCCTTTTAAGCTTGAAACAGGGACAGTGAAGATGTTTTCATGTGGACAAAGCTGGACTAAAATATGTTCAGGTGTCTGAGCACTTTTCTTTCTTTTCTGGCATAATAATACATTCTCATTTTTGTCTTCAAAGAAACATCGCTGTTCTATACCCACAGAGCAACACAGAAGTGTGAGTTTGATTTCTCAGTTATCTCTCATGACTAATGAGAATTAGACAATGAGAATTATTTCTTGGTGTACATTTGAGGCATAGAAAACCAGTAGCTTTTCCCCATTCTGCTCAGAGTCATGTGGAAGGTGCTGCATAAAGGGTTTTCAATGACTTCTAACTTGCAAAGCTAATCTTCCTTTAAAAAAAATCCTTACTAGTCGTTCTGATTACATCAAAAGTTCAGTTTGATGGTAACTTGCACTTAACATCTAACACCTGCGAATATCTCCATTAACAGAGAGTAAGAGTTCAGTAAACAGCAGGCCCTGTTGTGGGCCTGGTGGGTTGACAAGGCTCGTCCAGAGCAAAGGGAAACCCAGGTCAGAGAACACCACAGATATTTGCAATCGCAGATCTGGAATCCACAAATGCAAGGTGTTTCCTATGTTAGTTTAGGGTAGTGTGTGTGGAACCCTGTATCATGGAGGCCCAAAACATAGACTTTAAGAAAGGTTAATCTAAATTCATGGATGACAGGAAAAATATCAGTGAGTCTCAGGGTATACCCCTAATCTTTTGAGTTTCACACGACATACCTCTTTATGCTCCTTCCACAGACAGAATATTGGATGGACCATGGCTCAGAGCCACTGAACTAATTCTTGTGCTTTTAACTAAAATCCTCTATTTCTTTGAAAAGACCTCTTTTAAATTGCAGATGAAGCTGGTCTGGGGAAAGGTGTCCCTAAAGAGAAAGTAGCGTAAGTGCCTGTGTTAGTGCTACTGGACTGTGTGCACAGGATAAATCTAATGTAGATTGAACTAATCTAAAGTTCAACATCTGTTTCATTCAAAGTGGAACATTTGAAATTCAATGCAAAGAAGAACTTTCAAGCATGGCTTTTATTCTGAACAACTAATTGCAGTAGTCAGTTTCCAGTTTTTGAGTCCATAAAGCCCCTGTGCTAGCCCCAGTAAAAGTCCCATAAAGTAGCATTACAATTTGATGAATGTATCATGGGTTTCATTCTGTTTTTAGAAAGAACCGTGGTACATAATTTTACAAATGTTTGAACTTAGTAATGCTGAATGTCAGTAATATTGAAAATCACAGGCAGGTACGTGTAGTTTAGATGGGGATAGAAATTCACTTCTGTTCCTGGAAGATTTGGGCACGTTATTTGTAGCTTAAGTTCCACATTGTATTTTTTATAAAGTGGGAATATAAATAACACTTATCCCATTAATATTTTCAAAAGTTTTAGCTAGAAAGATTTAAATGGGCCCCTAGCATAACACTTGGTAAAGAGTGAGGGGCAAAAAGTATTCTCTATAATTACCATCAGTATAGCAACTTTATTCAGCATTGGTCTTTGGAATCCATAGCTCAGCTTACAGAGCACGAACACTCAGGTTACACGCATGTTTAAAAGTATCTTGATGTTTGCAAACATGATGTTTTCATTTGGCACAATAAAAATAAGCAGGCAACTTCTTTTTTAATCCGGAAGATTTGATATTTCAACACTGTCATACTACTGGTATAAACTTTGTCCATTGTCTTTATTTATTCATATTTTCAATGACACCCTCTTCAGGTAGGTCTGGCTTCAGTTACCCTTTTTTCCCCAGTATCCTAAGGTGACAGGGTGTTCAAAACTGGAGGGTGAGATCTGAGAACCTATCTCTGAATACCCCCCACCTCTGCACACACACACAATCCACTGCCTTTGGAAAGAAGAAAACTCAAGCTTAGGTTGGGAGGTGAGATCAGTGTTTTGCACAAGTTCAACTGAGTCACAATTTAAACTCTGCTCTTTGTGCTCATTTTACTAGATTATGTGGGTCTTCAAAACTGTGAGGTTGCAGTATTTCCACATACTACCTCTCTGGGGCCTGATGAATAGTAATTTTCTAGATAATCCCTAACATTCCAAGGCACTTCCAATTTCTAAGTGAACACTAATATCATAAAATGTTAACGTGTTTTATGTCTGCTTTATGGAAGTGTAAAAGACAGAGGCTGCACTCTAGTACATTTATACAGAGGAAACTGGGCTTGACCAGTATTGTGTGGCAAGCCATGGCTAACATGAATTTATTAGACCTCTTCTCTCAAGTGCCAGCTAAAGCTTTTTCTGTGTAAGTGCAGCATCGAGTATACATGTGAAATATATATGGAGAGTCAGTTATTATTAAAATAACTTGTGAATTCTTGCCTTCATGAATTCTAACAGAATGTATAGTAGGTACTCAGTTATTGCTAAAATTGTGTCTATGTTAGTGTTGTCCAGCCTAGGATAATGCCTGGAGATGGGCACCCAAAGGACAGGACTATCTGTTCTTCAGAGAATTAACTATAACATGCTTCATGTAGTGTTGACTATGGCTCCAAATTCAGATAACACCAATTGCAGGAGTTCAAATTGAAATTGACAGGAATGTAAAGAAAAGTTTTCCAGGCACTTTAATCAATTTTTAAAGGGTGCATTTGAAAATTGTGCTTGTCCTATTCTAATGTTATAAAGAGGCTTCTCTTTGAGGATACGTATCACTGTGACCACAGCAAAGTGCAAAGTCTGCTGGCTCCGCAGAGACTCCTCCAGTAAAGAATTTCTGAGCAGATACAAGTAGAATGATCCCTGAATCAAGTCAGGTCAGAAGTGCAGAATGTCACGTGGGACGTTGGAATCCCTGTGGCTCATTCAGGTAGGAAAGATGATCTTGAAGAATATGGGCCTAAATAATAAAGAGTCATATTTTGGTTTTTTGAGCCAGTCAATATTTTGCAAAAAACTGGGCCTAAAGTTGTATTCAGGAGACATTTTATATATATATATATATATATATATATATATAATTATATATTATATATAATAATTAATATATGTATATAATTTCTGTATAAAGAATTTTGATGATACCAAAGGGCACACTGCATGTCCTGAAACTTTAATCAAAATGACCTGAAAAATTTCTTTTTAAGATGATCTATTAAACCTCAAAAAAGTAACCAGCTACCATCTAAAACTGTGTGGAAGAAATGTCCTGTTCTGTGATTCTGTGTGTGATGCTGGGATTAGGCAAGTGGCTGATGGCTTGATCTGTCAGAGCCTAGCCTGAAATCTGCTGACTCCCCGGGTGAGAGCCCCTTGGGGTTGAGATAAGCCAGTTAATCTCCTGCCTGAAACAACTAGTCTAGGGGTTGAATTGCTTGGGCACAGTACTTGTCAGGGATGTTGAGGATTGACTACATTTTTATTTTGCCTGTTGTGTAGTCCTGGAATTACAAAGATGTTTTGGACATGAGAAAGACGTAGATGCTGTGACTTGAGTAATTCAGCTACTGACAGAGCGTCCTGTAAGGTGAGTTGATATGCATTATTGTGTAAAGATCAGTCCCCACTTACCAATGGGGAGAGGAAGTACTGTACAATAGGGCTAGCTTGCTTTATCCATGCATAAGGAGATAATAAGGAATCCATAAGCTGGTATTTGACTGTGCCTCTGATCCTCTGAGAGGTTCTTCTGGCTGTGAGGATCCTTAAAAGTCATTGAGAGATGCACTGGGGACTGCTGCATGCTGATGCCTCTGAACTGGAAGATGTATCCAAAATAAAAAACCCAGCACCAAAGAAAGGCAGCCATTGGGCACCAAGCGGATATTTGACAGGAAGTTCTATCCTTAGAAGGAATGGCTGCCCTCAAGATCTCAAATGATAACAAAAGCTAGTGAGGCTGCTGGGGAAGAGGAGCCCTTCTACCTTGCTGGTGGGAAGGCAAAGTAGTACAAACACTATGGAAAGTGGTATGGAGTTTCCACAAAGAACTTAAAATGGAAATTCCATTTGACCCAGATATTCCCTTTCTAGGTATTTTCTGGAAAGAGTTACAGAGATCATATTACAGTAATACATGCATTACTTTTATAACAGCACAACTCATAAGAACTAACTCTTGGAAGCTGTCTGTATATCCATGGATGGATGAGTGGATAAAGAAATGTGGTATTTTCGTACCGTGGAGGGTGACTCTGCCATAAAGAAAGATAAATTTGCCCCTTTTCTGGGCAACTGGAGGCACCTTGAGACCAGGATGCTAAGGGAAATAAGCTGGACACACAAGTTTAAACATAGCATGATTTCTCTTATATGAAAGATCCAAAGTATAGAGAGCAAAATAAGAAATAGACAGTAGCATGAGAAATAGGGAATTAGAGCTTTCCAAAGGGTAAAGGACTGAAAGACAGAGGGAGAGGACAGGGAAGGAACAGGAAGAAGACATAAAAGGAATTAAGATGAGTAATACACTATGAATGTCATTGCTAACTGCTGCAAACACATACTAGCCAAGGTAAAAATTAGAAAAATGCTACCCTTATCTGATACTTTGCTATGAAAATTCTGAAACAGATCAAACAGCAAAATGGGAATTCCTTGGGTCTTGAAGTCTCCAGAGCGATTACCTTTGGCTTAGAAAGAACTGAAGACTCCAGCCTCCTACGGGCAGGTTGCTGACTGACTCAGTCCAGTTTGATTTGTACCATATCTTATTCAGCACTGAGCCCTTCCTTCACTCATAACACTCAGACCTAAAGACTAGGAACAAAGTCAGATCTTCACGCTGCAGCAAAGATCCTTATGGCACGTAAGAAAAGAATATTGGCAAGGAAAAAGTGACCAGCCACCATTAAACGCTTTCTCGGAGATTGTGGCTGCAGCTGAAACAAGGGAAAGACCCATCCACAAAGCTGACTTCCTTAATTTTCTTTCACTGTCCTCCATATTCTTCCTGCGTTCTCTCACACCTGGGGCCACTACATGTAGTCTGTGGACACCCAAGTTTTTGTTCCAATCTCATTCTCACTCATCCTGAATACTCTCATGAAAATGTGCTATGGAAACTTGGGATGAAACTGTTGTTTCATCCATAAAACATGCCCTCCAGTGCATCCCACTTGGCTTTGCGGTGTCATATCTCACCCAGAACCATCCTGAACCCTGAAGTCCTCCACAATTCCATGATTCCTTCATCTCCCTCCATTGCACGTCAAGGTGGAAATCGAGTTATTTTTACCCACTGTGGACTCCAGTGATAGGCAGGGTTCTCTGCGATGGATTCGTAGCTTCACATCAACATCTGTGGAAGGGAGAAGAAGGAAGCAGGACTGGGAGAGGAGAATGCTGGGCTGTGATGCGCTCCACAGCTTCAGCCAAACCTGTGAAGTGGGGACTTGAATGGCTTCAGCATTGTCCCACGCTAGGTGGAAGCATCAGGGCCTTCAGAGGGGGTTTTAGGTTGTGCATCTCTGTGTATGTTTCATTTTCCCTTTGCAGTTTTTTTTTTTTTTTTTAGATTTTCAGAAACTTTTTGTTTGAACTTCTCTTGGAATTTTCTCACAAGTCCCTTCCACATTTCCTACATAATCCCTTTCAACCTAAACCAAATTTAGGTCATTCCACCACTTAGAGTCTACTGCTAGCTCTCCACCATCTGCAGGATAAGGCCTCAGTTTTATAGCATGACTCAGAAGGGTATTCATAAGTTCATCTTTGTCTACCTTTTCAGATATATGGCTGCTCCTGAACCGGCACCAGACACCAGCGCTGTGGAGCTGCCTGCAGTTTTCTGTATCTACCATGGTCTCCATGGTCCCTATTCTTCCACTGCATTTACCTGGAAGTCCTTCTCTCACTGTATCTACCTGCTGAATTCATTCCACTTCTTCCTCAGGAACCAACTCAAATTCATTTCTTTGAACTACCCCAACCCTATTTCTAGGCAAAATCAAGTATTTTCATTCCTCTGGGGCTCTGACAACAAGTGGAAAATATTTGTTCACATGCCTCATTCCCTAGCACGTGAAAATTCAAAGACCAGTAATGTATGTTTGTGCATGTCTGCTATAAATTTATAAATGCAGATGGTGTTCTTTATGTTCAGCATGATTCCCAGCTCAAAACCAGCTGTTTAAAAACATGTGAGAGCTAGCAGGTTACAGTAGGCGGACCTCTGCTAATGCTAGCTACTGTGGAGGCTATTGCAGGAGGATGGTGAGTTCAAGGCTAGCCTGGGAAATATAGCAACATCCTATCTAAATACATACATAAATTCCTTCCTTCCTTCCTTCCTTTCTTCTTGTCTTTTTTGGTATATTGAGGATTGAAACCAAGAGCACTGTACCACTAGGTTATATCCTCAGCCTCTCTTATTTTATTATTTTGAGGACGAGTTGCCCAGGTTTGCCTTGAACTTTCAATCTTCCTGTCTCAACTTCCTAAGTTGCTGGGATCATGGCGCACTATGCCTGGCGAGAGAGACTTTTCCATCATAACTGTGGGTTGCAACCTAACCCGCATGTACATGTCTTCCATAAGGTCTTTACAAGCTCCATTTCTAATTATCTTGTCAACAGAAATAGTAACATTTTGTGAACTTTATTCTGAATGTACTTTAGCTTCTGCATGATTTGTAGGTAGTTATGAAAAAAAATCACAAGTTTATAATTATCAAACACAACCGTTTCATCCATGGTAAATGGTCTTGCCTGGCAAGACCTAGAGCTGAGACCATAGACAGATACTTAGGGGGAGCTCTCGAGGTATTCAGAGGGACAGAGGGGCAGTCACTGTGAGGCTGAAGGCCAGGTAGGCAAGAAGCAGCAGGTGAGTAGAGCAGGCTGTTGTGGAAGGAAGGGGACAGGGCAGAGCTCTGACTAAGAGTGAGAGAAGAAGCTGTTAAACAGAGAGACAGAAAGATCCTTCCTGAAGACCATCTGGAGGCCCCCAGAGGGACTAGCAGCAGTCTCACCCTCAGAAGCCTGGCATGACGGGCAAGTCAAAGTGCTAGCTTTGGCAATGTCAGGGTGGATGCAGAGAATCAAGCAGAAAATCATCCCAGCAGGATGGAGGCTGAGAGTATCCAAATGGGCTGAGAGGCACTGTTACTGGGCAAACAAGAGGCTATGGAAATAGCAGCGGAATCATGGCAAAGCTGGTAAGAGGTCAACTTGATGCCATGGTACTGAATGTGGCCTCTGTTTCTCCAGGTATAGAACTGGCAGCCACTGGGGAAAGCTGGAAACTTGATTGGAATGACTCTCGGTGCTGGAGAGAGAATGCATGGTACGTTAAGTTTCATTTTAGTCAGGATCCTGGGAACCAATGTTGTCCAAACTTTCCTTCACAGTAATTGTGAATTGCTAAGAAATACTTTAAAGTCTATGCAAGAAATTTAGTTTTCAACTGATTTGAAAGCAAATTTCTTAGCCAGTCCCACCCTTACTACACTTTAACCCTATTTTAAAATACACGCTCCTAACACACCCCAGTACAATGCCAAACACGGACTGTAACATTATGCACTGAAAACATTAAGAAGGAAGAAGGCGATGAAGGGATGGGTGGAAGGGGGAGAGGAGTAGAAAGAGAGCAGAAAAACAAATTAAGACGTGTTATGTACATGTACCCAATTCCCACAAGCACGTGAACATTATGCACTACAAGCATGTACTAATAAAGTAGAAAGAGGTACAGACTCATGTCCTGATGGGATACAGGCTCTGTAGGAAAGCAGAGGGCCCAGGAGGACTTCTAAAGGTGAGAGAAAGGCATCTGTGGTCCAGAGCTAATGCAAAACTGTAATGTGGCAACTCTGTCTCATGTTCCTAATGACACAGCATGATCAAAAAATACAATGAGTGTTTTTAAAAATTTATGGCAATAAAAGATGCATTGCTATTAATCCCTGTAAAAATACTCCCCCTCTTTTCAAACACATTTATCCCATCATTCTTGTCACTTTCTGGAGCATTTCTGTGAGTCTTCTTTCCTGAGTGTCTTTAGTTGTGCTGTTATAGCTGCCTTGATGCCCTGAACTGATTTAAAATGTGTTATCGCTCATGGTCATTCTGACTTCAGAGAAGATCCAGAAGTCACACGGTGCTGTGGTGAACACAGTGGCTAAGGACATGCTGAATGTCGCTACGAGCCTGGCTTCCTGTGGTCGGGTGGCACACAAAAGAAGCATTTACCGTGTTTGTGATCACACCTGGCAAAGACACGCACAAAGCTGGACTTTCAGAGCTGCTTCGGAAACAGGCAAGAACTCTGCTGCAGTAAATGTGTTTGCGGGAAGGGGAGCATTTAGAGCGCAGCTAAGGCAAGGTGTCTTTTACTCTAATTCTTTCTTGAGCCTGTCTTTTGCTCAGGCCTTGTAGGTCCTAATGCAGTAACTGCATTTCTTGTGATGCAGAGCTCTGGATAGATGGGGGGACTCATGTGCCACATCTACAGGGGACTTTTAGCTACACAGGTGACCTGCTTGTCAAGTGCAGGGGCTGCATGGGGGAAGAGAGAGTAAGAAGAGAGAAAGACCCCCTGGGTCATCTTGGGCATTTGTAGAGAAGGCTGCTTAATTCTCTAGGGTAAAAATATTTTCATCCATGCCTGGGATGGCTTTGTGACATGTCATCTGGGCTGGGTTGAAGTACTTTTGCTAAAATTCCCTTTCGAGCAATTTTTGCCCTAGGGCGGGCTTCAAAAGATGTTCCTGGATTGGTGAGCAGGAGGGAGGTGGGTATGCTTGAGAATCCACCTTCCTCCAGGTACTCCACGGTTGGCCCAGGTGCAGCTGTGAAGCGGATTTACAGGTGTAATAACAGTGCCCACACAATTGATTCTGAATCCATCACAGCTGAAAATAACCCTTGTGGTCCTGACTGAATCAGGTGGAAGTCCTATAAAGAGGAGATAGCGCAGCCAGTGGAGGTGAGACTCCAGGCGGCAAAGGAAGGAAAAGAGCAAAGAGTTGTACATGCAGCTGAAGGGATGAAGCAGCCATGTACCTAACATTACCCTCCCTTCCCTGACTTCTGTCAGCTTCTCTGACTCCTGAGCTGCCTGTGGTGTGCAGCTCCGTGGTGAACTTGCTCATGATTCTGCAGAACACCCTTGTTATCTAGGTCAGAGGCAAGACCAGCTACACAGTCCAGTCTCTCCTTGCTGGCCCTGCTGCTGTGCATTCACGATGCAGCATTTGATGTGAAGACAACTTTGCAGAGATTGCTGAGGTAGGAATTCCCTGTAATAAAGCCATGTGCACAGGCACGTGCAAGGGCATATGCACAAACACAAAGACATGTGTATATAGAAATATGTATGTCTATTAATTTATATGTGCACACGTGTAAATATTTATAAAAATGTATTCAAAAAGATATAAAAGCATACATGGTGGTTTGACTTTTCTGGTTGAATCTTCACTAATACCATACCTTATTTTTCCCATATTTTCTTTCACATATCATTTTACAGCTTGCTAAGCATTTCTGCATACTTTATTGTATTATGTCAAAGATGAAAAACCTATGACTCAGAAACAAATGACCCATGCCGTGCCACATAGCCTATCGGGAACTTAATCAAGACTTCAGTTAAAGCTCATACCTACCACCACCTGACACATTGCTTCCAATGGCAATATGTTTATAGTGCTGCGAAGAAAAATGTTTAGCAAAGAAAAGTACCATAAAACCCTGTTGGGGGAGGAGTAGAGGTAGATGCACACTGCACACTGGATTGAAAAGCAGTCTCTCTCTTTTTCTATGTTTAAAAAATTATGAGGAATTCCACTCTTGGGTGAAAGAAGTTTGTAACAAATTCTGATGTTTACAAAAATGTTTCCAAAACCTAAGTTTAACAAAGAGCTTGCTGATTTATATAATTGTTTTCCTGGGGTACTGGGGAGGTAAGGAGAGCTGTGTAAGCAGAAATCTTCATGAAGTAAGACGCAAAGTCAGAGAATAATACACTTATGCAATAGGCATTCTATACTTCTTCACATGTTGCTTAGATGCAACAATTTAATTTATATAAGTCAATAGTAGTTATCGTGGTCTTGCTACTCTGGAAAAATTTAGTATTTTGATTGACAAGTTAGTATTGAAGGGTTATAGATATATAATCCTTTGTACATAAAATTATACATGTAATTTTCCCTCTGTGGACAAAAATAGGTGTAGACTCTTCAGAGAAGGGGACACTTTAGGAAATAACAGTATTTTTAAATCTCAGGGGAAAGGTTGCAAAGGATGCGCTTGACATCAAGCAGCAATATCAAGTTGTTTTTTGTTTTTGTTCTCTTTCAGCCTTCACACGAACTGAGAAAGCTGCAGCCCCTGGAAGAGTGGAGATGTATTATTGTAGATGTTCTTTGGTCTAGCCCCAAAACCCACCTCTTTTGCTGGGAAATTGCAGTTCCGTACACATCCGTCTCAGTGAGGACCATCTCCTGGGCCATGGCGGTGGCACCCAGCCCACACAGAGGGAGCATCAGACCTCAGCAGAGCTCAGGAGGGTCTTTTTGCAGTTACCCTTTATAAGTGTGAATGTTTACAGAGCATGTTTGTAGTACATGACGACACTAAGCCTGCGTAGTTGGTTCCTGTGCATAACTCATTCTAGTTCTCTTCCCGTCTCCTTCCCTCCTCTCTCTCCCCTCCCCCTCCCTCCATCTCTTGGCCCCTTCCCATTTGCAAAAATCTACCCCCTCCTTCCTAATGTCTATCTTTTATTTTGCTCTTATTTATACTCTGGATTTCTCATATAAACCTTTCAATATTTAGGCTCATGTGTCTGATTTATTTCACTTGTTATTATGGTCTCAAGGTGGATCCATTTTCCCACAAATGGTCTAAGTTTATCCTTATTTAGGGCACAGTAGTACTCCACGGTGTTTAAATGCTCCATCTCCTTTATCCTTTTGTCTGGTGATAGACACACAGGTCACTGAGCCAGGCTCTGCCTGTGCCTGTGGAGAAGCTCTGCAAGAAGGGCTGGTGGTACGTTCTCCTCAGAAGCAAAGAAAGCCAAAGTGCAGAGAGAGCTTCAGGAGAAAGGGTCAGCAAGAGACAAACCTGATCTATGGATGTCTCCAGATGTCCCTGAGCATCTGTTCTCCCTCGGGTGGCTAACTTTGGAATTACTGTACATACATTTCAAGGAGCAGCTCAAGAACGCTGAGAGTAGGGCTGGTGAGATTCTATCCATGTCTGGATGGTTGTGTGTCAAGTTGGGTCAGTGTCACCATTACTTAGGGGCCTCTGCACATGCTGAGGAGCTTGTATATCTGTGGTCTGCAGAGGTTTCCTCAGCAAAGGGCCATTTAAATGGGTTGTTCCTTCTGGAAGATGGGTAGGACCACAAGATCTGAAAGTAAAAACACCTGTGTCTGTGTTAGTCAGCTTTCCCATCACTGGGACAAAGTCCCCAACAAAATCAAGTTGAAGTCAGGAAGGCAGATTTGGCTCATGGCTTCAGGGGCTTCTGGTTATGACTGGCTGGCTCCGTTGCTTTCAGCCTGGGGTGAAGCAGAAAGATCATGGTGGGGTGGCATGAGGGAGGGTATGGTGGAGGAAGCGGCTCACTCCACGGGAGCTAGGATGGAGGGAGGGAAGGAGGGAGGGAGGGAGAAACCTCTAAGGCACAATTAGCTTCTTCCAATTAGACTCGAGGTTCCCCCTCCTAAGGTTTCTGCCAGCTCCCAACAAACCCATCAAATTATTAATCCATCAGTGGCTTGACCATGGATGAAGTAGATGCCTGCATGATCCAATTCCTTCCCAAAAGAGCTTCCTCTGAACACCGCTGCCTCCACATGAGAGGCTTCGAGAGACACTGCAGACGCAAACCATGCAATGTTCTCTCAGTAAAATCTTCTCATGCCTTTTCCTGAAGAGCAAAAGTTGGGGGGAAAGTTATAGAAAAGGAAAGTATTTGAAGAAAGTTTGGAACAGCCTAGGTTATTCTGTGGTTGTGCGACTCAGGACCAACTGGAGTCAGTCTCCTCTCAGAGAGCAGCTGTAACCCTGGGGGAGAGATGGCTCATTTGCAGCAATGATCAAGTTTTTGCAAAGGCGGAAAGATGCACTGTAGTGTGTGAAGCAGATCTCTGTAGAGCAATTGAACCATGACTCGTGTGCACTTGCGATCTCAAGCTTATCTCTGTCTGAAATCTGTAGAAAGTCTCTCCTCATTTACATAACAAGGCAAGAGATTATTACAACTAAAATTAGATCCATGAATTGCCATGCAGAGTGCTTTGTGCCATAATCAAATTATGATAAAATAGCTTTTATTTCTTTATGGCTCTATAACACAGTTATGGTCCTTAGCAGTTTGTTTAGAAGGAAAGGGATGGCGGGATTGTCTTAGTGTGTTAGGGAATTGCTGAGTTTGGGCCAAACCATCAACTTGGATTGGAGGCGAGACCCATACTGGAGGAGTGGGGAGGAGTCCCTGATTTCTTTCCCTTTCTTGCCACCCCTTCTCTGTAGCCTTTTTTCAAAAATTGGATCCCTGCTCAGGAGTTCTTGCTGCTCACTCCTATCGCTTACTGCTAGGACACGATCCTGCCACAGCTGTTCCTGCTTGTTTGAGAGACCAGATAAAGTCACGAGCCCTCTGCGTTCCCAGCCCTGTGGAATCCTCAGCTGTTTTCTCCCCCACCCTGAGCAGGGCAATCCACACAAACCAAGTCATCAGATTACTTATTCTTGTAAAAATAGATATGTGGGAGGAGAAAGCAAACACACGGGCAGATTTGAGGAAAGAAAGAATCAGTAGGGAAGGAGAGAAAAATGGAAATTAAGACTAAGTCCTAAGTAAAAACCAACCCAAAGAAGAGAGCAGGAAAGAACACTATGAGGATAAAGTAAGGAGAGAAAAGGAGATAGAGTAGGGAAGCTTAAACCGCAGTGCGAGAGCAGATTTCCACATGTTGGGGGCTCAGATAATTTCCAGCCCGATCCCCATCCCCACCCCACTCGATTTTACCATTAGGGCTAAAGGTAGTAGGAGCTGCAGCGCTGGCATTTTCTGCTAATTTAATTTCCAGTTTCCTGAACTCAGTTATGGACTCTTCAGAGCCTGAGAGAGGAGGAGGCTTTGTTAAAGCCTTGGCTGTTAACTTTCACTTCTCTTTCCAACCTCATTAGATTTCCTGAGGTGTAGCACTCGTCCTCAAGCACAGGGCGGTGGCAGCCTATGTAAAATAACGCTGTGGGTGGAAAGCAACACCTATAAAATGTCACAGAGATTTGGGCTTTGACTGTATTTAGTGATGTCATTAAGTGTAGTCCTGATGCAGACGACACAAGTAATAGGGTGTTAGACTTGTCACAGAACTCGTGACACACAGCCACAGTCTTTGACTTCTGTCACAGTATCCTGCATGTGGTGGTGGACCAAGAAAACTTGCTGTCTGGTGGGACCTGTATGTGTGAGTGCAGTCTGAAGCCACACACCACGCAGACGCCTCGATGAAGCTGGTGTGCGAAGTGGCTGTCTCATTGGCTTGGTCCACACTGGGCCTCAGGATTCTGATGTCATTTGTCTGAGTCACCCATTTCCCATGTGTGGGGAGATTCTTTGACTCAGGACATTAAAAACTGGCATTTTTTGACTCCTTGAGAAAAGTTAAAGGCTCCAGTGAAAACTATGGATGACTCGGATGTACAGAGTGCACCTTGTGACCTGTCTGTCCATGTTTTCAGGGAAGCAATTCTATGCTGCTTCAGCCTGTGGATCCTGAGCTGGTCACTTTGTCCCAGATGGTCTAGCCCAACCAGGGAGGATTTTCTGCCTTAGGATTTACTGTACTCAGAGTCCCTGTACCTCCGCTCTTTGTGACAAGCTGGTTCCTCTCTACTGGTGCCACGTTCTGTCTGTCCTTTTGTGACATAGAAAGATGGCTGAAAGCCATCTAGGTGGGCCTCGTCCCTCCTGTGCAGAGCGTAGGTCTAACATGAACTGCCCCCTCCCCTGTGCCTAGGCACTCCCCACGCAAACCCTTGCCCTTCCTGCGAGCATTGGGAATCTGGGGTGCTGTGTGCAGAGCATCTCTTGGCCAGTATCATGGCCATTTGCTCTTCTAAAATACTAGCTGTGAAGAAGTCACTTTACAGGGTGTATAGTGATATAAGAGTTACTAAAGTTACATAGAGACTATGATATTTTATATTTTATTCTTAAAGAGATGAAATAAAATAATATTATTTGATAAAAATGTGTCAGATTTCATTTGGGCTTTTTTCTAGAGGCGTATTTTGCAAGCTTGTTTAAGAATTTACAGTAAGAAATTTTATGTCATGGACCATTTATTACCATATACGCAGTTCTTTCTAAGGAGCTGTGTGATATGGTCTGGGTGTTTCTCTTGTAGTTATTGCATATAAAGGTGCTAATTACAACTGTTATGGTTTACATCTAAAAGGTTCCCCCAAAGGCTCCTGTGTGCAGGGTGGGTCTTTCACTTTTAGTTATTTATTTAGTTTTTGGTTGCTGTTGTATTTTGAGACAAAGGTCTTGCTGTGTAGCCCAGGCTCTTCTCAAACTCACGGCGATCCTCCTGCCTCAGCCTCCAAGGGCTAGGATTACAGCTGTGCGCTGTCACCCCGCCAGAGGCGAGGCTTTTGGAAGGTGATTGCATCACAGGGTCAGAGCTGAGTGTGCTTGTAGGAGGCAGCGCCTGGTGGAAGAGGCCATCCCTGGGGCCATGACCTAGAAGGATGCATCTCCCCCCGAACTCCTCCCTTCTCTGCTTCCTGGGCGCCGTGACGCAAGCGGCTCTCCTCCTCTATCTCCGCCGGCATAGTCCTCCTGCCTTGGAGCCAGCCAGCCGTAGACTGTAACTATGAGCCACATCAGCCTCTCTTCTTTTAAGTTTTGGGTGTCGGATATTGTGCCTCAGTGGCTGGAAAGAGACTGAGATGACCCAGTCCGTGAATCTGTACCCACCACTGAGAAGAGAATCATATTTTATAAATCACCTCTCCCTAATATTCAGAAAAATGGGCACAAAGAATGAAACTAATCCATATTTAGTGGAAATGAACTAGCACATACATCAATCTAAGTTCTGAACACAGGACCAGGGCTATAGCTCAGCAGCACAGTGCCTGCTAGACAAGCACAAGGTCCTGAGTTCAATTCCCAGTACCCCCTCAAAAGAGAGAAATAGATCTAAACATACCATGTGTATTTTGTTCCTGTTGTTTTTAAGTACTGAATGCAATTTCTAACTTTAAAGATCTTGATAGGATCTAACTCCTTGCTATTTCAGCTTCAAGTTTCTTTATGCTGATAAATATCGCCTTAGTTCATCTTTACAGCAGCACCATGAAGTCCGGGGTGTATCAGGTGAAGAGCAGTGTGTGCTGGGCGGTTTGCTTCAGGCCATGGTAGTTTACATTGCAGAGTGGAGCCAGGTTCCCCATTGGAGCGGCGCCTCCTTCCAGACCATACGGCCCTGAGTGAGGAGAGCGGGCCAGAACCACTGAGGAGCCCTTTCGTCTCACTCTTCACCTCCTCCCCTGCCCCTCAAATTGCACAGCACAGGGGCCTACTGCTTGGCTCAAGGAAAGGGGAGAAAGTGGTTGATCTACCCCTTGTAGTCTAGATAGGCCTCGTCTCTAACCCTCCCCAATTTGATATTTTTGTGCTGTAGTCGTTGCTTGTGTAACTTTTCACTAATGCCTCACAGCATATCAAAATAAAACCTGAGAAGTATATCAATTAGAAAAAAAGTAAGCTAGAGACCCACGTATTACCCTTTCTACAGACAAAAAATAATTCGGAGATATTACTGCTCTCAATAAAGAAGATGTCTGTTAGGTAAGCCAGGCCTTATGCTGAGACTACCACAGCCAGCAGCGCTTGACCTCTGCTTACTGCCTGGCTTCCTCTAGGACCAGGTTGTGGGACTGGAGCAGAGTCCAGTCAGCACTTCAAATCAGTGAAACTGGACCTCCTGTAGGGTATGTGGGGCAGGTAGGTGAGTGAATACACAGAACATCTTCTGTTCATTTGTGGAACATACTTGGGCACAAGCTGAAACGTGAGGCGTATGTGTGACAGATATTTCAGTTACTGAAGAACTAATTTATAGACAGAACAATCTAGGAAAGAATAACATAAAAGTTGACATACATCTTAAAAATACATTTAAATACTTAAGTAGACACCTCATTGTGCACCAAACTTGAGTCTTTAAAAAAATTAACCGTGGACATTGAAAACTATGACATTAGTACCAAAAAAAATTAAGGAGGAGAAAAAATAATATTATTGGATGACTTTTGAATCATTGTGGAAATCAAAAACATTTCTAAACTGACCTTTCTGCATTTTAGTCATTGAAAAGCTTCTACCATATTGGTTAACTGACAATAAAAGGATTTTCTTTCTAATGTGGAGATTTTAATGTATTAATATATGTAATATGTATATATAAAAGCAGAAGGCATAATTAAGAGAATATATTTCACATTTTGATAGCAGAACAGACAATGTGGACTGAATTGGATTTGAAGGATATCTCATGATTTGAATACTACTTACAAGTCTTCTCTGGAATTCTGTTAATGGTGTGGTAGCCCAGAAATTTGAAAATATAGTAGCATGTCTATTTTAAACACTGATTTTAATTATTTGAAGAAAAATTGCCGTATTTCTCCATGCCAGTCCCCTGACCTAACTGAGCAAAGGCCTCCATAGCCACTTGCCTGGCAGAGTAGGTTGGCATGCTGGGCACTACCGTGACTCCTGGTTCTCCTACCTCTGCTCTCTCCCTGGCATGTGGAAGGACAACGCCTCTTCTCGCCCTTGAAGTTATATGTACTCATGTGGTTTGCTGTGGCTTCTGTGTTCAAGTGAAGGGTTCCAGTCCCAGATTACAGTCTCTGTGGAGTTTTCTATTTTCTTTTAGCCTCCGATGTCAAGGTAAGAGGGCACATGCCTTGTACACTGGGCACCCGCTCCCAGCCCTCAGTTCAGGAGGGGCAAGCAGAAAACATTTGTTGTGCTGTGCACAGCTTTGGTGACCAACCGCAGCATCATGGAGACCATGCTGTCATAATAGCTAAGTCAGAAAAGCTGGCTAATGAAAGGAATTTTAAAATGTATACAATTCTAACATTTCTCTTTGTTTATAATAAGCACATGTAAAAAATGACCAACATGTTTGTTACTGTTAAACAGGATATTGCTTCGCTGACAAATTCATTGGTAAGTCTTGCATATTATGCTCAGTGCATCACAACATAGGTCATGATTTTCAGGTGATTTTTCCAAGGGGTGAAATCCTGGTGGTGCAATGAATGGGGATCCCGTTGGCATTACCGCTTGAGGATATATTTCCACCGTGTCCCACACTCAGCCTACTTTAACAGAGCATTTTTCAAGAGTATCAGCCTTTATTGAGTCCTTCCAGTCCATTCCCCTTCATCTTCACATAACCACTTCTCATTCTTCTCTCAATTGTATTTTATTACCGTGTGTACTATTTCATTAAATTATATAATTCTAATAATAAGGACAAAGGGCAGAAGCAATTTGGAAAGAAGCATAACTCGTGTATGAGCGTGTAACTCATAGGTGGAAGAAGAAGACGAGAGAGTGTTAGGGTTTAACCACTTGGTCACAGCGCCGATCCTTCCATTTAAGGGTGTAGAGAGAATCAGGATATGGGACACCAAGTCTGTGTATCTTCTCAGATTCCCGAGATGACATTTCTCCTGCTCTCACGTTCACTGCATCTACTCACCCAGTCCCCTTCACGCTGGCTTTGAATGAAACGCCCTATTGCAGCCTGGGACCGGGCTTCCTGAGCGGCTCCCGAGGGGCCGGATGAGCCCATTGACAGTGCTGGGAAGGTGACTGGTATGAGCAGCATGGCGGAAGGGAACTAAGCGACAGGGCACCTGGAGAGCAGGTCCCTCGTCCTTTCTCCCCTCCATGGACAACGAGGAGAGCTTCTCTTTGAAGCTTTTAGGAGAAAGCCCTTTGTGCGAGCAAGCGAGTCTGCCCAGGGAAAGGTTCTTATCTCTCTTGAACTCAGCGTGAAGCGGTTGCCAGCACCATAATGACCGGCATTACTCTGTGCCTTTCGTCCCCTCGCCTCCTCCTTCCTCCCTGTCTCCACTACCCTGGTCCACACGTCCCCAGTGTCAGCACTTTAATCTCTGCCCCGGGCTCTGCCTTCTAGAGGGGCGCACAAAGACGGCTGGTTAATCCGACGCGCCAGTTAAACAGAGCTTTATTTAAAGAGCTTCTGCAGGAATAGCCTTCATGCTCGGTGAAGGGGTAGGAGAAGCTCAGAGGAGGGGATGGGTATCTAGAGTAACTGACACTCTGCTGGGCTCGGCCAGGCGATATAACACATACTGAGATAGCTGGAATTCATATGAGTCCCAAAGGGCGAAGAGGAAAAATATATCACTTGAGAAGCAAGGTTCATAGCGCTATAGGAAAACAGCGGCAAAGACAGGAACAACAACCACTCGCATTTGGTCATAGTACTGTGCTGTGGCTACAGTGTTAAGCACTTTACAGAACTTGGTTAATTGCTATGAAAAATCCTCGAACTAGGCCCTGTCAATCTACTAGATTTTACATGAAGAAACTGAGGTGTAGGAATCTACATAGTTTCCTAGAAAACAGTAGAACGAAGAGTCAGACCTAAGTAGTCTGAGTCTGAAGCACAGAACAAGCATGTCCAGGGAGAAATCTCAGTGGCGTCGGAGGCACATGATGCCCATGCAGGACCATCCAGAGTACTGCAGCCTTAGGTCCCAAGCAGGGACCCACTGCCTAAAGCAGGACAGCCTAGGTACGACCGCGGAGGCAAGACTAAAGCTCTCGGAACAATCGCTCAGAACGTGTGTGGACTCCGGAAATGGCAATTCGGAGCCAGCTGGTATAAGCCTGCCCTCATGGAAAGCCTTCTCCCTCTTCCTCTGCCTCTTCCTCCTTTTCTCCTTCCTCCCACGTCCTCTCTCCTCTCCCCCATCTCCTTCTCCCCTCTCTCTGCTCTCTCTCCTCTCCCTCCCCTCTCCCTCCTCTCTGAAGCACTATGGAATGAACCCAACCCCTCACGCATGCTGGGCAAGCACTGCTACTGAGCCACATCCTGAGACCTTTAATTTTTTTTTTTTTAAAAATTTGAGACACAGGTTCACTAGGTTGCCTAGGCTGACCCCAAACTCAAAATTCTTCTGCTTCAGCCTCTGAGTAGCTGGGATTGCAGGCATGCGCCGCCGAGCTCAGCTGCTTCTAGTTTTTATAGTAACTGGTGCAGATAATAAGAGCTTTCAAATTTTATTATTTCATTTATTCATTCAACAAACATAGTAAAACTTTTCAGAGACATGCGAAATTGTAGCAAAGTGGATACACAGATAATTCAGGTATAGTCCAAACCTCAGAGAGTTCACAGGTTGGTGGAGAAGAAGACAACAAAGTCCTCAATCAATTATACTAAAAGACTGGGCAGGGAGAGGAGTGTCTCCAACCCCACCCTGAGGCGGAAGAATGCAGAGACTTGCCAGAGACCAGACAGCTACTCCGGGAAATGAGAGAAAGAAAGAACGTTCCAGGTGGAAGGAACAACACAGGAAAAAGAAAAGAAAACAAGTATGGCCAGAACAGCCAATGGCACAGTCGATCTGAAGTAAAGGCAGAGTGGCCAGACAGCTCCCCAAGGAAACAAAACGAGGCTTCAAAAGTGAAAGCGCTGCTTCTTGTAATTACTCTGGGATATGAAAAATAAGCAAGAAGCGTCCCAGGTAAACCAAGATATTTGATCACCCAAGTGAGGAGGCCCCAGCATGGAAAGGGCTTTGGAATCACAGAGAGCTGGGTGTGGACCGAGACTTGAAGGGTCAGAGGTAAAGTGTATTTAATCAGTTAAGTAGCTGACTATGTCTCAGCTTGCTCCTTTAAATTCAATTGGTTGATTGAAATCAAGAATTGCTTTGTTGGAGATCTGTGTGATGACTGAGTGAGCTAGCAGGTAATGCAACTAATATAATGCTGATCTAAAATAGATGTTCAATAAACACTGTTTCCTTGTGTCTTCTCTGCTCTCACCACCAGGTAAAAATGCTGGATAACACTGGAGGATTAGGCAGGTGTGAGGTTGCTGTGGACCTTGTACATGACACTAAGAAGTCTGAGCTGAGAAGTTCCCCAATCATGTTTGTGCTTCAGAAATATGATTCTGGGGCCGTGTTGAAGATGTTTATCAGAGCAGTGCAAGGTACCCAGAAACTCCTAGTGACCACTGGCACCTCAAAGCCTTAACTTCTTTATTGGGTACTAGTCTAAAAATACTGTGGATCCAGCTTTGTTGATGAGACTCCTCCTGGGCACACTGCCTGGAGGAATGGGGTTGATCCAGAGGTGGTGGCATTTTCCCTGTGCATCTCTCTGTCCGTATCTCTTCCTCATCTTCCTTTCATAACAGTACCATTCAGACTGACTTATGGCTCACTCTGAAGACTTCTTCTTAACTAAGGACATCTGCAACAATCCTGTTACCAAATACAGTGGTACCTCGGTTCATGAACTTAATTTGTCCCACAGTTCTGGGGAAGACAGCTGTGGTCATGTTGGTCACCTGGTGAGGAGTTCACAAACAGAAGCAAAATTTTGCCCAATGCTTCTGTTTGCAAACAGAATTGTTTGAGAACCTAAGCATTTGCGAACGGAGGTATTGGTTACATTGTACAATGTTGGAGTTAGGACTTCTGCATGTTTCAGTGAAGGACAGGGGGACATAAATCAGTCCATTACATAACCTGTTGGCTCTTCTATAACTGATGCTGCAAAGTTCGGTTCCCACTGGAAGTAGACCCTGAAACAGAGATTTATGTTTATTTATATATGAGATAAACTTAAAGTTAGTCCTGAAAACACCCCAGGGAAGTAAGCAAGTGGGACAGGGTGGGGGAGACAGCCTATAAAATGTTAGGCAATGGGCTTTTTTTCCTCTGGGGAACTCTGGCACTGCTATTGAACCTGTGTCTTGGAGGACACTGGTGTTTGCATGACCTCAGATGAAAGCCAGGAGGGGCCTCTGATTCTGAGTGGGGGCCTCTAGTTCTAAGGGGAGCCTCTAATTCTGAGGCATTTCCAGTTGGTCACACACGTGAGAGGAACAGGCCTCACTGGCCCCAGAAAGCTCTCGAGTGATGAGATGTTGGCGAAGGCAAATAAAACAGGACAGAGCAGTGCAAGGAGCTGAGACATCTGAGGTGAGTGGAAGAGCTGTCTTTAGGGAAGCAGAAAAGAAGGAGGAATCAGATAAATGTAAACCCTACACCTAAGTCACAAAATTAATCTATATACCATGTATGAAATGGACAATTTGACTTGAAAATTTCTCAATCAACTCAATAGATTTTGTTTATTACAGCCCCAGAATTGATGGCTACTGAAATATTGGACAGGTGTGCTACTTGGCTCTAATTGTTATAAAAAAAAATTACTAATGTGACTATTGCGGCTTTTCCAAGGGCTCCTTTGCCCAGACTTGGGAGAATGGGGTGAGGAGGATTCCGACATGTTCCTGATAGCCCAGGACAAACTCAGACAAGGAACCTAACTTGTCCATGGGCGTTTAATGAGGTGTAGAAAGATATGGAAAGAACATTTCCTGACTCAGCCTCTTTGCTGTCTTAGCTACTCAATTGTGTCCAGCTTGTCTGCAAGGCCAGCATAAAGTGAATTGTTATATGGTGCCTTTTGAAAAGGCCTGGCAGATTCTTTAAATATTAAGGTTTCTCTTTAAGGTAGACACTGCATTTTCATGTGGCAAGAGGTCAACACCAACATTATCTTATGAAAAAATAAAACTGAAATTCAAAGGTTATGTTGCAAGTTTTTGATAGAATCAGAATTGCGACCCAAGGTATTTTTCTCTCTTATATGTGTATTATTTATTTTCACATAAGCATAAACATTTTCTGCGATGTGATCCAGACCTGGGGGTTATAACAATAGGTGTATTTTACTGGAGATAGGCACTCCAATACAACTCAGCATTGTCGTATTTCAATTCAGTGCCAGGGAGGTTGGTGTAACACAAAAAGAAATGTTTTCCCTTTTATATGTTGTGCTTCTAATTCCAGACTTTGCATACAGGATACATGTGTAATGATGTGCCTTTTACATATAACATAATAATATGAAGATCTGTTGGTTAAACCACTGAGATTTTCGATGGCAACTTAATTGATGTCATATACAAAAAAGCTTAGCCAAAAAGAATACTATCAGGATGTCTAGCTGGTTAGAGAATAGTCCCGGGAGAAAAAACAATCCAATTATTACTTTCTCAATGTAGTATTTAATGCAGACTTAAAGCTGTAGAAGTTTACAATTTATAAGTTTCATGGCAAAAAAAATCAAGGAAATCTTACTCATGAGACATGTAATCCCACACAAAAATGTTAAGCACAGTTATGAAGTGGATATGAATTTTATATTACCTTTTTGGCCTTGATTAAAGTTAGAAGGAGGATTTTTGTATGAATTATTCCTTTGAATTTTTAAAGGCTTGGTTTCAAATCCCATCTTTCACTTACTGTAGTGTGATTGAACAATTCATTTCATTGTTCCCTGTTTTGTCATCTGTAAAGCATTTCAAAACTTTTATTCCCATCTGCTCACGCAATGTCTGCTATCAATTAAGTGTAATTAAAGAGCCTAATTCTAAATAAAACTGTATGAAACTATTATCAGTAAGGTAACTGACAAAGTAGACACTCAATAAAAATATTTTTATTCCCAGTCATGTTATATGCTATTTGTACTGTGTCATGATACATGTTGGAAAAGGAAGGAAAAGATCAGAGGTTCTGGAGTGGGGCCAGTGTAATATTATAAATCCCTAGCATGTGGCTTTTCCATGTAGCGACGATGGACATTTTTTTCCAAACTCTCACAACTCAATAGTTTTTCTCTAAAAATAAAAGGTTAAACTCTTCTTCATTATTTAGAATCAAACATGTTATTGAATACTCGAAGTACGTCCGTTTTAACTTTTCCATCTCTACAATGGGAATTTTACTCATTATATACCATAATTATGAAGGCCAATTTGGTAATACATTTCGAAGCAATGTTGTTTGAAAAGCTGCTAGGTATTATGAAAATGTTCCTTATCATTATCATTGAAAATTCCAGAAGGTAGGCATGGAGACACATACCTTTAATCCTGGTATCCTGGAGGCTGAAGCAGGAGGATCCTAAGTTCAAGCCCAGTCTGGGAAACCTAGTGAGACACTGTCTCAAAACAAAAGAGCTGGAGATAAGTTAGGTGTGAAGGCTTTGGATCCAATCCCAGTACTGAAAAAATTATAAAAATATTAAATTTATTTCTCATCCATAATTTTTCACATTTATTCGATAAAGAAACACTATAAAATGCTTACTCCCAAACTAAACCAAGTCATGCAGCCATTGAATATTCTAAATCATGATAGAGCATTTAAAAACTTTTTAAAAAATTAACTTGTGAATATTTAAAGTCTTAACAAACCTGCTAATGATTAGTAATATTACAGTTAAAATTTTTTGAGGGTAGTTCTTGCAAGCTTCACTTAATCAGTAAGCTGGACTCTAAATACATGATTTCTTTTGTAAATGTCCATATTTTACATCACTTTCTAGGGTCTTACTGCTTTTCAAGTAACAGAGTAGAATATTTTTCTGTAATTTGAATGTTTTTTAGTAAACATTACTAACTTGAAAGATAAGTTCTGGAAAATCGACTTGTCAGTGGGTTTCAGAAATGATTCTGAAGGTTTAGCAGTGCACTGCTGAGGAGAAAATGTGGGTTTATATTGCTAACTCTGATTTTAGATGCAGTGGTCAGAAAAATCGATTCAGTGTGGCATAAATCTTCCATTCCTATTGTATTTCCATTGTACTGAAGGTTAAGAGGCCCTGTGCTTTAAGTTATCGGATACACTTCCCAGTTAGAAAGTTTGCTTCGGCCATCATGCTGTCAACCAACACACTTATATCCTGCTACAGTGAGTAGTGAGAGGAGTTGTAGATTTTCACATTTACTGGGGTGGTGGAAGAGTCTTTGCATAGCTTTAGCCTTGGCTACTTAAATGTCAACATTGTTAACAATGCTGTCTCTAAATTAGATACCTACAGGAAATCTCTTTTAGTTGGAAGACCCTGCATGTTACAATGCCCCTTACATTTGAATGTATTATTAATAGGACGTCTCTTTCAAAGCTTATGTGCTTCTAGCCTCAGAAAGACATCACTGCTGTCCTAATCCTTTGGATTTAAAGTCAGTTTTAAAAACTATGATTTGTTAGGAGAATCACACCAAAGATGAACACAGCAAAACAGAACTGTAGAACAATGGGTATTAAAAATACATTTTGCTACTTTTTCAACTGATTTTCATAAAAATACGATTTGATACAGTTACCTGTATGACGCCATTTAGTTTTTCAAGCAACTTTTTTGATTCAGGAAGGGGTCAAAATTTTTCATTATTCCCCCAAAACAGAGCTCTGCATTTGTCCACCCCACCCCTTGACCCTACTGTCCTGTTGTATCTGTCTCTGTCATGGTGTCTACAGGAAGTTACATCTGAAGATCTTCCAGTTGTGTGAGTGTGTGACAGCAGCTCACTGAGAACACAGTCTCTTTTCCCTTTCTGTATTACATGAGGAAATTTCTCTAAATTGTACAATTTCTTTATTTTATGACTATTATTTTAAAGACCTCCACATGTTTTGTCACCAAATTAGGAGAAAGAGGACCAAGGGGAATTTATCTGTGCTTCTGACAGTCAAACAACTCGTTAAAATTATGAACATGTAAAGTTGGAATTGTTCTTCAATAGTGAGAGGCTTGCATTTGTAGTTCCTAGTATTATCCTGATACCAGGACTATAATAAAGATTTGTGTAGTAATTAAAACCTCACACAGAATCTATTTTGCTTGCCCAGGCGTCAGTCAGAATGGACCTCTCACCAGCCCTCATATGAACATCCACAGCAAGTAGCAACTAACCCAAGTTTTATAAACAGCAGAAATCACTAAGTAAAAATAATCAATCACATTTACAATTCGAAGATATCAATGGATAAAGCAATAACCACTGTTGAGACCATATCACCTTGTCTATAGATTAGTTGTGATTGTACTATTTTTTATGATAATTGGTGTCTGTTTGTCAATATGTTTTTGTACTTTTATGTTTCTAAAATAATAAAAAAAAATAATCAATCACTGTGGGTGTCTTCTTTTTGCACATGCACTGATTTCTTCTTTTTAAAGATTTTAAAATATGTGATTAAAATAGAATCTCTAATTCTTTACAATTTACATGTAATGAACATAGTAAACTAAATTTGGAATAAGCATAAGATAAAACACAGAAGCACTTAAGTTATTAGATATAAAAATGTATATACACATATACAGAAGAAGTATATATATATATAGCTAGGTACATAGCTGTAGGCTATAGATGCATATGTCTTTATATTTACAACTGTGTGTTCCTTGTTAATATCTACTATTCATATCTTTTTCTATGTGTCCCTGTATACACATGCAGCTACATATCTCTATAACTATAAATCTATAACTATAAACCTAGTATTATGTTTAATTTATAAGCACCAAATTTCCCAGTCTTTCCAATGTCCAGACAGAATCTCTAAAGGTGAATTTCTATTTTCTTAATAGAAAAACTGAAAATTCACCTGACATTTAAAATTGGAACGAATTACATATAGTGTCTTCATGGATCCCTCTTTTGAAATTAGAGTAAAATGTAAACTTGTAAACTAACAACTATTTCCTTCCATCCTATTTCACATTGCCCCGAAAGGGTGTAGACTGAGTTAATGTAAAGCGCTGTTAAGTAAGAGCCAAGCAGTATTAGCCAAGAGCCAGTCCCTGCGCTAACACAAAGCCCGCGACTCCCAGCCCGGCTCCCTTTCCTGGAGGTGACCCCAAGGTGGGTTTCTGACAGCAGCCCTAGGAGACAGAGCCTCACTTCCTTCCAACACTGATGTGCATCAGGAAGTGAGCAGAATTCAGCAACACGGTGTTGCTCCATTGTACTTAGGCGCACCAAAGGAAGTATTGTTGGCAATAATATGTCTTCGATCTGAAAATGCTTTATAAAGCATATATCTGCACTTAGCATCCTTGTGGCATGCTCCCGTTGCTTGTTTGCTTTGGCGGCTCACAACTTACCCTCTGGGCTTCAGCAAGGAAGAGGCAAGAATTGACCCTGTACCTCTTTATATACGGACAGCCAGCCTCCAAGAGCAGGTGCTCAATCCAATCTTGAGGTAAATCCTCCAAATGCTTCCCTTGAAGCACACACTTTGCCATGTGAGAGTTCCTTTATGTGCACCCTCTCTGTGGTTTCAGTCCTCCTTGTGCTTTAACTGCAAACCTTCGTAGGACCACCGTTTCCAACTTCTCAGCACAACTCTGCAGACAGTCTCCCACTCCACCTCTAATAATTGCTGTTATTTTCAAGTTAGTGTACATTGAGCACAGTATCATTCATTTGGGGAAGCTCTCTGCTGGCTTTACCATTAGCCACATTGTCCTCTCTGACAGGTGAAACTAATCCTACAGCTTTGTGGGTTCAAACTTAATAGGCAGAAGCAGCATGGCCAAGACACAAATGGGGATGGCTCACCCCACTGAAAGGGCCCTGCTGCAGTTCCTACAGTGCAGTCACAGATGCTTGGCCACTGCCCCTGGTCTCCCTTCTCTTCCAGATGAACCTCTGTTTCACTCATTAAAGCTCTGGGCCAAAATCCAGCTGGTGACTTCTCCCTCCCAGAGAACTGTGGGCACGTTTGTAATTACTGCTTAGTTCGGTGCCTGTTCTATTATACATACACGAGTCACTTTTCTGCTTTTCTCTTTTTTGTCAAAGTTTCTATCCCTTTAGATTTCTTTCTTTTTTCCCTTGTAAATAGGGAAGTCTCTAGACTATTCCCACACTGTCCTTAGTCCAATAGGTTACAAAGGTACCAATGCACTAAATAGAAGTGGTACCCTTGGGAAAATCCATTTCTTCTGAAGTTGTCCCCGCAGCAGTGAATGAAGCCTGTCTTTGAGGTTACAAATATGTTTAGCAGCATCTCTATACAAATGGTTACAGGTTGTTGCATTCAGACGCCAAGGAGAAAGTCCTCCCATCCTGGATAGGCAAAAGGTGATGAATACACTCCTGGAACAAGAAGCTTTATTTAAAAGACTCTTTGTGTTCTTCTGAGGACCCTAATGAGCTATCCAGGCTGGTGCATCGGTGTGGGAGCTATTGGAGAAGTTCCGAGCACTCTTTTCACTAGCCGTGCTCTTCTCTCCTTTGTGGCTGTGCCTGTTGTTGACTCAGAGTACTTCTCATTTCCCCAGCCGAATAGAAGAGAAAACATGACTTTCATTTCATGGGCCAAATCACCAGAACCGTGAGCTTTTAAAGACGGTGAACATCCTCTCTGACAGCCCCAGGAACTTGATTTCTTGCTGCTATGCCTGTAAGAGGTAGAGATTCTGCTAGTGAAAGTTGGATGACAAAAATCCCAATCTGCAAGCTTGAAGTCTGTGCTTATTTGTTAAGTTTTCCAGGCTTGCTAATCCTCAAACCACTGGTAATTTAATTTGAACACAGCCACCCAGGGTAGAACTCTGCAAATAGAGTGATTAAAGCCTTTATTCAGATAACTTGGGCTCCAGTGCATATTTCAAGGGTAACCACTTAGTGCTTGCTTTGTTCAGATAGGGCCCCAATTCTCCACTTCATGAACCACATATAGATTCAGCATTGAGGGCAATATTTTCTTATATAAGCAGTAAGAGACTTCAAACCCCATAGTTCATGTATCTGAGACAAAATTTATAATAGCACGTAATTTCATACTATTTAGTAATACAGAGCTTGTGGGAAAAGTTCAAGATTAAACCAATTTCTAGATAAAGGTGATACAAATTTCTTGCTTAATATGCAGCTATTTAAGGCTAGATATAGGTGTTTTCACCTGATTTACGGTGATCATTGCCTTGAGCCTCCATTTCCCTGTCTGTATAATAACGCACATTCTATATCGGCACCATACTCTGAAAGAGCGTTCCATCTACAGAAACCCGAGGAAAAGGTTTCTGGGGCCACAGGAGGACAGGTAATGTTTTCTTAGGGCATCATTTGTTCCAAAATATCATGAAGCACCTCGAGGCTGATTTGATTACAAGGAAAAGAAGCAGGACCATCAGTCCTGTCATTTAGCTGGTAGCTGTAGACAGTGGTGAGTGGTTCCAGGGAGAGAACAACCTCAGATCTGGAGCATAACTTTACCTACAGAACTTGGAATCTCAGCCACCTTGTATGGCACTTAAATACCCCTTTCTGTTTTGTTCACCTTCCTGTGTAACATTCTCCTTTTAAACATTTCCAGAGAGGAAATGAATTAGAAAGTGTACACAGGTCACTTGAAAATGCTAAATACATAATTTTCATACTTCTTGAGGAAGAAAACCCCAATTCTTCACTTAAAAGAAGTCAATCAGTGTGAATTTAGTGTTTTACGATGCATACCTAAAATCTGTAACTTCTGAAGCGAAGGCATGAAGCTTTGTTTACAACCCTTCTTTCCTTCAGCCCGTTTGCAGCTTCCTGGCGTTTGACACTGCCTTCTGCTTATTTTTGATTGAAACCTCAATTCCAATTAAGCTGTCTCCGGTGAGGGTAGAAGGGAAGTGCTTTAACTCATATCGAGTCCTGAATGTGAGTGTGGTATGAAAGATCAAATACTCCATGCAGCTGACACATTCTGGGCAGGTCTTGCATGTCCACTGTGTACCTGTAGGTCCCTGCGCAAGATCTGAGTTGAGCACTTAGGCCTGCATGTTTCAAAAAAGCAGTTCCTACAGCGAACCAAGGTGGTGAGGGTGGAGTGATGGGAGCAGAACCCAAACAGACAGTCAAAGTAAAAAGTCCCTGTGTGTCTTCCCAGGTTCATGCCCAAGGTGCTAATTACACTAAGGACAAGATTAAGAGCAAGAAAACAAAGATCCAGCGTCCTGACTGAGGCTGAATTATATTTACTCAGATAAAGAGAGAAGAGAGAGTGGAAGAAAAGAAATAATGGGGGAAAAGCTCTCCATTTAGTCTTTATAATTAGTTAAGAAACATTTAAATTAATAACACAATCCGAGTAATGCAGCATGTGAGGCGTATATCATATTTTAAATGAATCCTTGAAATAGTTACTGGTGTCCTACTTTATTTCAATTTTGATAAATTAGCTTACAGTCACTTTTTGATGGGTGTCCCATAAAGTAAAAATTAGCATTTCATCTGCCATTACCTATTCTTCCTGTAGGAAAAAAAAAGGTTAACATGTAGAAAAGGCAGGGCTGAAAGTAGGTATTTGAAGCTGATTCTATTAATTATAGGTCTAATAATGGCGTTAGAATGGAAAAAAGGGAGGGGACAAATTTTGTTAGCTTACTTGTTAGTCTAATGGTAGAAAAATCTCTTGATTGTCCACGTTTGATATAAAATTGGTCACCTGCATGCATTATTCCTCACTGATATAATAGTTAGCCTGGGTATTTGGAGTTCAGAGAAAAGCCCTGAGATTATAGGACTGCTTTTAAATGACTAGCTTTTGTACTGGAATTATGTAAAATTTTACAATCTGTTGATTATGCATTAGGAAGGGGCAGCCTCTGTGACCTGATGCCATAGTGACCTTTGGTATCCTTAGTGTCTCAAGGCAGACTTCCACAACATCCAAGGTGCGCTTCTCAAAATTTCTAACTTGATTCTCTCTCTGTCTCTTTGCCTCTCCCTCTGTGTCTCTCTGTCTCTGGCTCTTCTCTGTCTCTCTCTTTCCTTAAGTTGGATCAACTGGAGGAAAAAAGTTTTGTCTGATTCACTTTTCAAAGCTGTAATCATCTTCCAACATAGCAAGGAATTAAGCTACTTTTCCTCATGCTTCTTTTTTCATTTTATATGCTTCCCATGCATACAGGCAATTAAACCAAGCATATGTAAAAGTTACAGAAAATCAATTATAAACTAACAACATGGTCCTGTGTGATGTTCAGACAAATGATGTAGGCGCAATAAAGTGAATTTGAGAAGTGAATCATCAGCTTTATTTATGTTGTTTTAATTCTTGTCTCTGGAAGGAAAGCATCGCAACTAGAGTGTACAAGCACATTTTGTAAAATGGATGAATAAAA
This sequence comes from Dinomys branickii, assembly GCA_004027595.1. Classification (NCBI taxonomy): domain Eukaryota; kingdom Metazoa; phylum Chordata; class Mammalia; order Rodentia; family Dinomyidae; genus Dinomys; species Dinomys branickii. Next base: position 19,204 of record PVLD010002393.1, on the reverse strand, counting down.
GTGTTCTTTTCCATTTCCAACTCTGTCATCAATGCATAATGCATGTGGGTACATTTTTAAAAAGCACTTCTTTAAGGACTGGTTAATTATGTCTCCAGCCCCACTCCCACTGCCCACCGTTACCCTCGCCTCTGTGCTGATTTGTCTGCCCCGACAATAAGCCCATGTTTTAATGATGTATGTTGCACCAACTCAGCCTTTTAAAAGGGATATTTATGATTTAGAAAACCAATGTGATTTCACTTTGTTTTGACACAACCTACATTTCATTCAAAAGTCTCTATTTAGGTGTTCTTCTTAATGAAGGATTTTGTTTACTAACTGGCATTTCTGCTAACCTGGAAAGGAATATATCTGTTCTTCAAGACTGTCATTACAAAGCTTTAAAGGACCTGATTTTTACCGTGTTAGGGAAATATTGTCAGGTTTTCCATCAAACTTTTTACCCCCTGCAATAACTGAGCATAAAAATGAACTTTGAGGGATGAAATGATGAGAAAGTAAATTAATGCAATCAAGTCATTAGCAACAACTCTGTCCATATCTGTTAAATATTTTCAAACTATTCTGAAAAAACACACCCAGAAGGCAAACTAACAGTGAATAGAAACAAAATGGTCAGCAGTGTGTGTCGCATGTTATTTGAATGGAAAGTAATTTATCGTGTCTGAAATAAAAGCTGTTTATTCTTGTGTTTCACTGTAACAATCTTTTCCATTTATCTGTGAAAAAGTGAGAAACTGTACTGTTATTAGCATATGAATACTTGACACATCAAATTGGCTGTACAATAACAGAAGGACATTCGCTATTGGTGTACGCACACAGACAAAGCAGCCATTTTGAAAAAAAAAATTGAAATGATGTGGGAGACTTAACCCTTTACTGAGCTGTAGGCTTTGCCTCCTGATTTTGACCAGGACAGTTTGGCAGTTAGCATCAGAATATTCTCATAGCAAATACGAGTAATCAGGGGACACTGTGGGCCTGCTAATTATATTGCTACCTTCACTCTACTACAAAAATTGAAGCAGACTGACAATAAACGGTTTGTGAGCGAGTGTGTCCAGGCCTGGGCAGAATGGGAGAAGGGAGTGGGGCCCGGCAGTGTGTCCAGGATGCAGAAGTGAAACAATGACTACATACAGTTTTATTTCATGGCAACAACATAGTGGTCCTTGGGTCAGATGTGTGAAACTATTTCTCAAAGAAGCTGCATACATAATTGAGGCCCTCCGAAGGGGTCCCAGTTGAAGTTGCCAGGCTACGTTCATTTCAAAAGCAGAGCCATTTGTTATCAAATTTAAATTAACTCTCTGCACACTGAACTTGAATTTTAGAGCCCTGCTTTCCTATAATTCTTCAAATAGTTGAGAAAGTGAAAAACATGGTTCTAGAAAATGGAAATATGCTATCCCTACATGAGAACTACAGTGGTTCTCATGGAGGCCTGAAGGGTAACAGCCTCCTTTACAAGTTAAACTTAGAAAAATCTATCTGCAGTAACTGGGAACAAGTCTGTGTTCTGTCATGTAACTTTTCTGTTGTTATTGTTGCAATATCTTTTCATTTGGAATCTGTATTTCAGCTAGGTTTTACATTTATCAGGATACTAAGCTTTTTCCTATTCCCCCAGATTAATTATTCTTGTTGAGAGATTTACAGTAAGACAATTTATAAAGTTGCGCAAAATTCACACTATTCTAATCTAATACATGGATTTTAATCACACATTAATGTTTTTTACACCTAATCCATCTGGCTTTTATGCATTGTTTTAAACAAAGTTTAAGTAACTTACCAGACAAGTTTTCTGGTAAATTTGCCAATTGCTGATACATTTATTCAAACAAAACAAACACATTCAGTGGAGATTAATACATGTTAACTGATTTGCGTTGGGAGTTTTGTACACCTCATAGAGAAACTCTCCAAATCAGAATTTATAACTTTTTTTTTTCACAAGAGGTTCACAGACATAATTACTCTTATTCTCTGCCTGGTAAAAATGTTGACAGTTTATTTCCATTATGAAAATTTTCCCTACTACGTGAGTTGGGAAAATTAGTGGTGGGACAGATTTTTATTTTATTCCTGCTCAGTTCAATATATAGAAGTAATGGCTCATTCTGAATAATCTATGTATTTTTCCTCTTTGGAATATAAATTTAAAGGTTTCTCACCATCGCTTCATCATTAAAAGACACTAATTTTCTATAATCAAACAAACCTATTTCCGTTCTAATGATGAAATAATTTTTTAGTCTAAAATGCATAGCAGAATTTGCTTTCACAGCAAAATATAAGCAAAAACAAACCCCCAAAATGTAACAAATCTGAACAAACTAAAAGGCTGTGATATGAAAGGTCATCTACCAAATGCCTACTGAGACACCCCCATACAACACAGAGAACATTTTATTGTTCTTTTTATAAAATCGTTAGGACTTCTGAAGTAGTACCACAGGTATAGAAAATAGGAACTTAGCCTCAGAGCAGCAATTTCTACTGACAACATCACAACTGATATGCAATGTGAAAATAGGAAAGGAAGTTATACAATTTTAAATTCTTCCCAAATTGTTAAAGACATACAAAAAGTGCTGATTGACTTGATTTCTCTCTAATAATATGTGTGATTTTGAAATCACAAGCCACTTGTCTAAAGCTCTCTGCCCCAACAACACTATAAGGTTAGTCTGTTCTCCCAGGCGCTTTTTGAGAGTTGTTTGCTTCCTGCGGGAGGTGATGTACCATACTTGGGTATCCATGACAACGCTGCAACAGGCCAGAGAAGTATTCAATTTTTTTTCTTTTGCGACTGCAATGTAAGATGCTAAAACTTATTAGATAGGAGCTTCTGTAAAGATGAAACCAACTTTGTGGCAGCACAGGACAGTGGTTTCTCATGACTCATTGCTGCAGTTTCAAAGCTGTGCTGGACCCATCCATTGAATGGAAATTCTTCTGACTGGTAGAAAAGTTGCAATGGATAAAACATCACAGATTCTCAGATTTTTTTTCATCATATAAATTATGTGACTTGGCCGTGCCAAGAATCAATCATTAACCATATCTATTTCATATCAGATAATTATATTAAACCTTTGTCCCTTTTGAATAGTTCACATTATTTTTCTTAAAATTCTTTGAACAATACTGTCATATGCTCCAGGGGATTATTAATACATGTATTTATTTGCATTTAGAAGGTATTTATGGCCAACAATTTGCACCACTTATATTTTCTATATTTCTTAAAATATTTTAATTAATGCATAGAAAATACTTTTAAAAATAACATCTATATATTTCTCTTTTGTTTTCATTTATGAAAAGATAAGTTTCTATCATTCTGAAGAATCATTTAAAAATTTGTAATTATGCCAATGACCTGAGTGTTGCAAAAATAATCATGTGGTTTTTTTTTTCCCCTTTGATCCATAAAATTACTTCTTGGATCTAGCAAGATTATATTGCATTTGATTTTCCATTTTGGAGTTTTAAAAAATAGTCTTAGCTTTTACCACTCCAAAATTAAAGTTTGAACTGAAGTGATCACTAGTGTTTGTTTCATTCTATAAATCTGTCATCTGTCGTATAAATTAACTTGATCTAGATGACTAGATACAGTACTAGCATATCTGAGTCTTATGGCTAACGTATCTTCTACTCTTCTTCCCTTAAGAGTCAGTATTCTTGGGAATTACCCAGATAACAGCAGACAAACTACTGTGGTATGACTCAAAAATTTCTCATTTCAAAACTTATTACAAAAGCAAGAGAGTAAGTTTAAAAAGTTTAATAGAAAATGATTTTCTGTCCCGCCTCCTTTCCCTCCTTCCCCTCTCTCCACCCATCCCATCTTCCTCATCTCTCTCTCTCTCTGGCTCTCCCCAGCTCAACCAATCAACTCACATGCGGCCTGCTCTGGAAGGCTGTGGCGCACATATGGCGGCGACCTGGTTTGGTAAACATATGTGTGTGCAGGCATTGGATGCCCTGCCAGGAGCGAGATATTCCATTTGAGAGGATGAGGGTGGGAAATGCTTAACCATCTACAGATGTTTTGCAGCCAGAGCTAAAGAATTGCGGTCAAAGAGCTGCAAAATGTGTAATTTGGAATTTTTCCAGGTTTCTTTTTTTAATAAGAAAAAAGTTAACAGCTTTCCTATTCATCTCTTTTGAGAAAATTTACAGTCGTTTCCCCGTTCTGCCCCATTCTGCAGTAAGGACAAAAGCCTGAAACTGAAGCTGTCCATCTGCTCTATAACAGTAATGTTATAATGGGTGCTGTCTATTTTTATGCTATTGCTCATGTGTGCCCAGGGGACTGGAACTATTTAATTCACCGATTTCACAGCTCTGTTGTGTGTCACAAAAGGTTAAAAAAAATCCAACACACTTTTTAGCACCCTGTTTACAAGGGCTCCCTGTAAATGTAACCGGAGTCCCAGATTCCCACCCTGCCCCCATGTCAGCCCCTCTAGATTTCCTTTTAATTTGGTGCATTCAGATAACAGGTAATAGATGGAACTCACACTGTGGATTTGTACAAATAGTGGATATTTCAGATCTGCTGTGAATGTTACATTCAAAAGCCCACAAATTCCAGAAGTAGATTTGAGAAGAGAGATGTTTGCCTTTAAGATTTTAGGATTAGACAACTCTGTTTTCCCAGAAGTCCAAGAATTAATGCTGTAGATTAGAAGACAGTTAATGAAAACCCACAAAGACTGGTGACTTCTATTCCTCTCTACTGGGCAGGGGCTGAGCAGTCCCACCTGCAGCGGGGACACACTGGTGTTGTGCCAAGGCCCTAATGAAGCCTGGGCCCTCCAGGGCATTTTCCCAAAAAGACAGAGGTGGCCGGGAAATACCCACTTGGGTCTACTCTGTGGTTTCCTCGCAGCAGTGATGTGGGATGTGGAAACTGGCAGTCATGTTTGGCTCTGAAGGAAGAATACAGATATGAAGTCAAGAGGATTTCTCTCTACTCCCCTTCAAAGGAGGTTTCTGTGGGAAGGTGTCCACATATGGCAACCCTCCTGCAGCCCCTTTGTGATCACGTGTGTCTGTAATATTTGGAGAGTCAGACTATTAACCATAGACTCGGTGTGATTCTCCCTTTATTCCCATTAGCACACGTGCTGCTGAAGCAAGCACATATACTGTTAGCGCTCTCAACCGTGGTAACAGTGAAGATACCCATGGATTCCCCTGACAACTAGCTGGTGGATCAGAAAGTTTGAAGAGCACTGGGGTTCTCCTCACATAGTAAAAATATCCTTACAAAGCCAAATCTCTGGTTCCTTTTTTGTTTCCAGTCATGATAGCAAATATTTATCGTGTATTCCTGAAGCTGTTAGATCCTGCAGGGATCTAAAGATGTTTTGCAAAAGGAAAGGTGCCTGAGAGATGGTGGGGAGGGAGCAAGGACGAAAGGATGCAGGTGAGCCATGTGCAGGGGCCAACCCCCGCAGTAAAAGTCATGGCTATGTACCATAAGCATGCACCGAGAAAAATCAAAATTTTAAAAATTAGAATTCTTTTCTGACTGTAAGGAAACTCCATAAGACAGTATGCTTATCACTTAGCCCTTCTCAAGCTTGATTTGTCCATTTCTGCGTGCGTTCAACATTTCTTGCAAGTTGACGCTGAGAGCTGACGCTCAGCACTGACGCTGAGAGCTCTCCATAGGGCATCTCAAAAGCTAGGTTCCATTGTCAAATGAGTTAGATACACTTTGTACTACATTGCTCTTCTTTGAACTATAATAAGCACCTTCTGTTTATCAGGTAGGACCCCTCTGCTCTATGGTTACATCTGAGAAAACCTTTCTCTCATTTATATTTTTCACAATTGTTGGAATTCTTGTTTTCGTCAAGCCTGCTTTCCAAGTAACAACACTCAAATCCTAGAGCACTGGTGGAAAGACAAGCTTTGGAAAATACCGGTGTATTATGGAGATAGAATAACAGATCTAATCTTGTCACGTACATTTTTAATCATAATGCTGGTAGACTTATCAACCGGAGAGCATCAGTAGGAAGCCAAGCGCATTATACTTCTCCACGTGGATTTCTTAAAGAATCAAAATTCTGGATGGGCTAAGTTTAAAATCTGGAGCCTTAGCGCTAATGGGCACAAAACTAATAATCTCATATTAACTATTTCAGTAGTATTAATAATTTAATTATCAATTTTAATTAAAATATTAATTATTTTAAATATTTTAAAGTATAAATTAACCAAATGATTCAATCAGATACACTGGAAGTTAGAATTTACTTCTTGAAAAAAGTATAGTGTTTTCTGCTAAGATTTCACGGTTTTCTTTCAATAATACTATATTGAACTCTTAAAACCACAGAGATTTGTTAAATGTTAACTTCAGGAAATTTCTAATAAAATCTCCAAACTAGTTTTGCCAACATTTCTACACACAGGCTAAAACAACAGGATATTCTCCACTTTATACTTTTAAATTTTAGAGTTTTATTTTTGTAAGAGTTAATATTACAATGAAATGTATCTTCTTTGAATATAACTTCTTAGGTGCTAGGGATAAATGGCGGTTCAGGATGTCAGTTCAGACTCTTACGTTATCCAGGCTGAAAGGAAATGCAAACATGTACACAGCAGTTTTATTCTACGCATCTATATAATTTATAAGGAAAAGAGGGACCCAGGTTAGGGAATATGTGAATCTCCTAAAAAAGTCCTCCCTAAGGAAGTATCACTATCATCTTTCTGACACTGTACAAAAATGAAACACATTCACCAATTCTCCAAAGACAGTTTCTCTTCACCTCAAATAAGTCTTCCTTATAGACCATATAAATAGAATTAAACTGTTCCATAATATTTCCATTTGTTTTCCTACAGAATAAACTCATTACAGCCAGCCCATTAGAAAATGATATTAAAGGAGTTAATTGCCTGGGCATATTAAGTATGTTTAAAATTTATGAAAATAAACATTTTGAACTTGAGTAAACATTCCACAGTGATAGAAATAAGAATGTGGGTTTAACATGGGTTCTTACGGTGATGCTGTACCATGGACAGGTTGTACCTCGGTCAGCGTGTAGATGTTCCAGTCTAGAATCTGAGCCACACAAGGGCAGAAATCCGTTTGGAGGCACATGTGGAATCACTAATAGATTTTAAATGGTAATTTACTTTATGCAGACAATATCCTTGGATGAAATATTGCATTTATGGTAATCAGGGGAGATTTACAACAATTAACATGGTTGGTGTCTCCTGGGTGGGACTCTCAACTCTAGGGAGCATGTGTATTTGACCTGCGTCCTCACACTTTGGAAATAGCATAGTTTGTTGATGCCTGACTGACAGCTGCCAGTTATTAAAAAGTTTGTATGCAGTGAGGAATCAAGTTAACAATTTAACACTAATTAAGAGCATAAACAGAACGAATGATTAAGTAAACTTAACCAAGTTTCCAAATCCTGAGGGTGCTGAGATTATCCATCCCTTTGTTCAGATTTCTCAAAAACTTCTGGGAAGAGCTATCAGGTTTCAGATGTCATGGTCAGGCGATGGCAAGAAGGGAAACTTGAAGCCATTTTGGGAGCCAAGGAAGTACTTTGGTACAAACTCGTGGTTTATTCTCACACAAGATCTATGAAAAGATGTCTGATATATTTGTGAGAACTGAACCAAATCACAAGAATGAAATGGACCAATCAGAAAAAGACATCCAGGCTTAACTTTGTGAGGCAATTTTTTGATTTTTCCCTAAGCAGTTGCTTCAGTGTGAATGGTAGTCCTAATTTTCTGCATGTTTTGGATTGGGGAAATGAAATCCAAGAGAAAAACTTAAATAACATGTACTGGGGAAAATTTTAATTACAAATGAGCCATTTTTCTGTAAGAAGTTAAACAACAGAGATATAAAACTTTAAAGATATGACTATTAGAAAACAGTAGACTTAGATCTGGGTGTGGTAGCACATGCTTGTAATCCCAGCACTTCGTAGGCTGAGGCAGAAGAACCACAGCAAGTTTAAGGGCAGCCTGGCCACAAAGTGAGTTCAAGATCAGCATGAACTACACAGTACCACTCTGTCTCAAAACCCCATAAAACTAAACAAACAACTCCCCCAAATATTAGATTTTTTTTCAGTTTGTCTAAGAAAATAAAACAAAAATTTATGAAGTGAAGTGAGCCAATTCCTGTCATTTCTACGTTCTTCTAATGTCTGGTCTAATTCAAGAGACAGGTTCCTCACCACATAAGTGGTGTTGGACCTTAAAGCTGATGAGCTCGCTTTTGAATTACATACTGATGTATTATTATTATTATTATTATTATTATTATTTTGAGACAGAGTCTCCCTATGAGTTCAGGCTGTCCTTGCACACACTATGTAACCCAGGCTGGCCTTGAATTTGTGCTGATTCTCCTGCCTCAGCCTCCTGAGTGCTGGGATTACAGGTGTGCGCCACCACGCCCAGTGTGGATTATTTTATACTTATGTATTCCCACTTTCCCTGTGTCTCTTTCCCTGACAAAACTCCATCATCTCTATATTCTGTTGGAGGTGAGGCTCAGGTTTTATCTATGTGATCTCTGGAGCCTGAATTTCCACCATGTCACAGCAGTTGTGGCCCTAGTACCTTTCTCAAGGTGGAGGCCCTGAATCCTGTTCAGCTCTGACTTCACAGGTACCCCTATGGCACCAGGAACATTGCGGTTGCTCTGAGATGTTTTTGGATACATCAAACAGATGTGACCATGCTCAGAGAGTATTGCCCTTCAGTCTAGGTAGAGGCTGCAGAGCAGGGCTGCCCAACAGAAGTTTCTGTGGTGATGGTGTCTTGGTTGCTTTTTTCTCATTCCTGAGACTGAATATGTGACACCCAGAATGAAGGAAGGAAAGGTTTAATTAGCTCACAGTTTGTGCAGGTTTCAGTCCATAGCTGGCTCCAAGGCAGGGTGGTGCACTGCAGAGGGCAACAGTTCATGGTGGTAGAAGAGAGCAAAAGCAGCAAGAGCGGAAAAGGAGGAGCAGAAAGTGCAAACATTTTTTCCTCCCTTGTATTTTATGCAAACTACTCACCCCAGCGAGGGTGTAACACCTACACCCATAATCCCAGCATTGGACCAGGCAGCAACCAAAAACACTAGCAGCCTATCCCATGACTGCTTGAGGCTTTGAGGGGACATCCAGACAGAAACTACAACAGATGGAAAGGCTCCAGTTCTACATGGTGTCTCACAGGAAAGCCAGTACTAACATGTGACGCTTGAGCATTTCAAATGCAATTAGTGTAACCGAGAAATTGAACTATTAATTTCATTAAAGTTTTTAAACTGAAATTTTAATTTAAATAACCACAAGTGACTGGTGGACAGCTTTGGAGCATCTTGCTTTTGTCCTCCTCCAGCCACACTCTTCCCTGGGTCACAGGACCTGTCTGCAATAGCCCAGTTTCCTCCTGAGACTGAGCTTCAGGCACCTGGAGCTCCAGAATTCCCTGCTCAGTCTGTATGCACTTCTAGGCTCCTATGGCCTGCTCCCCTGGACAGACCTTACTGCTGCTGGATGTCTCACAACAAAGGAATGTCTGATGGCTGATGGTTTGCTGCAGGGGGTGGCTGGTAGAGGCAGTGTGTTTAGGGCAATGGTGTCCAACACTTGTACACCAGGCCCCTGGAGGTGCCAGGGGATGAGAGAAAGTATTCCCAGAGATGTTCCCTACTGGGTATAACTCCCCTCAGCTTCTCTTTTCTAGCCTTTTGATTTTGTTACAGAGCATAAGCAAAAAATAAGTTAATCGTATACCATATGCTGAAGGGATCAATGAGCACTCATTGCTTCCTTCAGTCACCCAGTGGTTTGAACACCTGCTGTATTCCAAGCACTGCTACAAGCAAAACAGAGGCGAACAAAATAAAGTCCTTGCCTTCGTGGGGTTTACCTTCTTTTAAGGAAGAAAAACAAACAAATAAGTAAAATCAATATGGCATAATTATCGCTGTAAAGAAAACTAAGGCACCCCAAAGATAAAGAGTGATAGAGGTGTTCTTTTAAATGTTATTTAAAGAACACACCTACCTGAGGAAAGTACTTTTGAATAAAAAGCTACATGAATGGAGGAAGTGAGCCATGTAAATACCTGAGGGGAAGAGTTTTCCAACTGAAAAGAATAAGCACAAAGTTGCTGAGATGAAGACATCACTGGCATTTCCAAGAAATACAAAGGTCTCCCTTGGCTTGGAATGCACTAAAATTGGTTAAAAAGAAGTAGTGTGGGTAGTTACATCCAGACTGTGCAGAGTTGTATAGGCTGTGTTCAGGGGTTAGGATTTATTCTGAGTTTGATGGGCACAGTACTGGAACACTGTTATCAAGGTTCCAACACTGGAAGTTTGGAGAGATCACTGGATGTGCTCAGGAAATGGGTGATAGGAACAAGAACTTGGAGCCAGGAAAGGGGCTGCAGAGACGTCTGCCGTGACAGGTAGGAAGTGCCGGGGCCTGGCTGGGCTGTCCGCAGTGTTGTGTTATGTCCAGCGAGAGTTATAAGGGACACAATAGACTCCTTTCACCCCTTCCCGTGTGGCTCTGCAGCTGTGTGGGTGACCTCATGTGGAAATAATGTCCAGTCTGGATGGGAGATCTTTGTGATTGTGAGTTCAGGGTCCCAGGGACCCTGTGTTCACTCCCCATAAAACTCCAGCCACTGGGCAGATTAGCCTGTGCAACTGGTCATTCCTGTCTGTCTGTACATCACAGTGTCTTGGGAGACATTCAGTGGGTTGGTAATTGCTGGATTAAGAAACCGGGGAAAAGGTCTTGTGAATTTTCTTAGTAGCATGTGAATCTCCTTTCACTTAGATATGGGTGCAAACTGCCTTTAAGAATGTTTCACGCTGTCTCCTAACTTCTTTTGATGCTATTAGGACAGCGGGATAGTACAGTTTGGCTGGTGGGGAACAGGGGAGGATCATGTTATACCAGACCCTGGTTACCCCACCACACTGGAAAACAACTGCACAGGCAGCATGAAGTAGCCTGAAGGGAGAAAGAAAAACTTCTCCCTTAACCTTTTCAAAATCTCCAACAAAAGTCAAGTAAAACTATTTTTTTAAAAGGAAGAGAGCAGCTCTGTGTATACAATTCTGTGCCTTTTCTAAAGGTTCTGTTTTATTAATTTTTTTGTACCTTTTGAGTCATTCACTGTGATGTGGATTTCTTTCCTCTTCCCACTTTGCTCCAAGGACCTAAAATTACAGAAAGCTTTCTACTAAAAGAAAATTAGTGTCACAAATAATGGAAAGGCAGAGGGAGGGCACATCTTAGATTGGATCCTCTGAACACAGAGTGCTTTTTAAAGAGTCCACTAAATGTGAGTTTTTGAAGGGCCAGCCTGGGTAGTGTAGGCATACCGGTACGACAGTTCTCCAGCCCACCTCCCCATGCGAAGGGGCTGTGGCTCTCCAGAGAGACCCCCACGGGATGCAGGGTGCTCCGCTGGCATTTGGGAAGAGCTGGCTGGGGGTGAGACTTCGGAAACAGCCGTTTCCTTTCCTTTTCCATCACCTTGATAATCAGTAAAACGACATAAGGGAAATAAAAAGTGTCCTACTTGTCTTGTTGCTTCCTTGTTTTTTTTTGTTTTGTTTTGTTTTTGTATTTTAGAGAAAAGAACAAAAGCAAAATAACAAAAACAAGGACAAAAGCAAAACAATGCAAAAACAATAAATGGTATAGAATACCAAAAAAAGATGATAGGAAATTGACAATGGTTATTGTATCACATTTTGTTATCTTTAAAGTAGTTGCTCAGAATACCAGATATAGGCATGCAAGATTGATCAAACAATTAAACATTAACTGTTCCTTTTTTTTTGACACTTTTATTTTAAAAGTAAAAGAACAAAAACATACTAACAAACAGAGACAAAGTAGCATAAGGATAGTACATTCAAAACTGAGTTACAGACAAGGTGACAGGGAATTAACAATGGTTGTTGCATTACATATTGATAACTTCAAAGTGTATACTCAGGCAAACAGATATAGACCTTCAAAGTTGGTCAGACAAATAATCATCAACTATTCCTTACAATAAAGTGACCTAAGTCAGTAGTACAACTATTTAACTGTTCCTTTCGATAAACCATTAGGAATTAGTAGGGCAACAGTCTTGGCTCTATCTCAGATATATTTTTCTTTCTTCACTTCCTCCTTTTTTCCTTTTCTCCTTTCCCTCATCCCAGTTGATCTTTCCTTTTGAGCAGTTTCCTTCTCTTTCACAACATCTATTGGACCTTTGAAATTTTATTAACTCTTTCAGGTTCTTACACTAGGAAGACAATATGATGCTCACACATGAGGGTGTGATTAATTTCACTTATGAGTATGGTCTCTAATTGCATCCATTTACTTATAAAAGCCTTGAGTTTACCTTTCCTTATAGCTGAGTAATACTTCATTGCATAAATGCCACATCTTCTTTATCCATTCCTCAGTTGATAGGCATTTGGGTTGTTTCCAAAATCTAGCTATGAGAAAATGCGCTACTATAAACATGGGTGCAAACATTTTGGTGTGGTATGATGCTTTCAGTTTTTCTGGGAAAATACTCAGAAGGGGAATAACTGGGTTGAATGGCACCTCTAATCCTAGTCTTTTGAGATTCTCCACACTGATTTCCACAGTGGCTGAACCACTCTACACTCCTAACAACAATGCAGAAGTGATCCTTTTTCCCCATAGCCCCTCCAGCATTTATTATGGGTTGCTTTCTTGGGGTGAGATGGAAACTCAGTGTTGTTTTAGTTTGCATTTCTCAAATCTCTAATGATGTTGAACATTTTTTCATATATTTTATTTGCTATTTATATTTCTTAATCTGAAAAGTGTGTATTCATCTCAGATGCACATTTTTGGATTGTGTCTCTGAATTTTGGGGGCCTGATTGTTTTTAATTCTTTATATGTTCTGATAGAAGTCCTTTGTAAGAGGGACCACTGGGTAAATTTCTTTCCCAGTTTATGAGTTTTCTTTTGGCTCTGGTAGTGATCTTGTTTTTGTTGTGCAAAAACTTTTCAATAGGATGAGATCTCAGTTGTTGATTGTTTGAAGTATATCCCACGCAGTTTGTTTTCTGTTCATGAACTCTGTGCCTACCCTGTATCTCCAAGGTTTTTGCCTACCTTCTCTCCCAGTAGATTTAGTGCTTCTGTTTTAATATTTAAATTTTAATCCATTTTGATTTTAGTTTAGTGCATGGTGATAGACATATGTCTAGTTTTAGACTTCAACATGTGGAGGGCTAGTTCTTTAAGCGCCATTTATTAAACAGGTTGTCTTTCCTCCAGTGAACATATTTGGACCCTTTGTCAAAGATAAGGTGGCTGAGTGTGTTTGTGTTTGTGGCTATTTCTTCTAGTCTGTTCCATTAATCGTCATGTATGTTTTCTTACCAATACCATGGTGGTTTTATCACAGTAGCTTTGTAGTATAATTTCAAGTCAGGGATTGTGGTACCTCTGCCTTGTCTTTGTTGCCCAGGATTGCTTTTGATATTCTAGGTCTCTTCTGATTCCAGATGAACCTTAGGAATGTTTTCTCTAGATCTGTGAGATATGTTAATGGTAATTTGATCAGGATTTCATTAAATCTGTACAAAAGTTTTGGGAGTATGACCATTTTCACAATGCTGGTTTTTCCTATCCATGAGCAAAGGTTATCTTTCCATTTTCTGAAATCTATCTCTTTTTCCAGAGTACTGTACTATGTACTGTTTATATCTTTTACTTCCTTTGTTAGATTGATTACTACATATTTTATTTTTTTGGATGTTCTTATGGAAGTTGTGGTTTCCCTAATTTGTCACTCAGTGTGTTTGTTGTTTGTGCATAGAAATGTTGTTGATTTCTTGACTGTTGACTTTGTATCCACCTATGCTACTGAATTTTGTTATTAATTCTAGGAGTCTTTTGGTGGAGTTTTTGGGGTCTTCCATGTAGAGTATCATGTCATCTGTGAGTAACAATAATTTCACTTCTTCCTTTCCTATCCTTATTCCTTTTATTTCTCTTTCTTGTCTAATTGCTCTGATTAATGTTTCCAGAACTATATTGAATAGGTGTGGTGATGGTGGACATTCTTGTCTTCTCCCTGATTTTAAAGTGAAAGCTTTCAGTTTTTGTCTAGTTAGTATGATGTTGGTTGTTGGTTTGTCATAGATGGCTTTGATCAGATTGAGGTAGAGACCATCAATTTCTATTTTCCATAGAGTTTTATTATGGATGAGTGCTGGACTTTGTCAAAAGCGTTTTCTCATCTATTGAGATGATGTGATTCTTGTGTTTGGTTCTGTTCATATGGTTTATTACATTTAATAATTTGCACATTTTGAAGCATCCCTTCATTCCTAGGATGAATCCTGCTTGGTCATGATGTATAATCTTCTTGATGATTTGCTGCATTTTATTAACTAGTATTTTATTGAGATTTTTGCATTTATGTTCATTAGGGGAGATTACCCTATAGTTCTCTTTTTTAGTTGGGTCTTTCTATGGTTTTGGTATGAGGGTAATATTTGCCCCCAGGAATGAGTGAGACAGGATTGCTTCCTTTTCTATTTCTATTCAAGTGTTTGAGAAGAATTAGGAGTAGCTCTTCTCTAAATGTCTTGTGGAATTCAGCTGTGAATCCATCAGGATCTGGGCTTTTCTTTATTGGTAAGTTTTTTTAAATTATTATTACATTTTCACTTTTGTTGACTGATATTGGGTTATTCAGGATTTTTATACCTTCTTGATTCCAATTTGGTAATCATATGTACCTAGGAATCTGTCCATCTCTTCTGTGTGTTCCATCCTATGAGAGTAAACATCTTCAAAGTAAGTATTGATGATCTTCTGAATTTCCACAGGGTCTGTAGTGATTTTACCTTTTTCATTCCCTACTATATGAACTTGATTTTTCTTTCCTTCTTTTGATAAGGTGAGCTAGGGAGTTATCAATGTTATTTATTCTTTCAAAAAACCAACTCAATTCATTAATTCTTTGTATTGTTTTCTTGTCTCCATTGCATTAATTTCTGCTCTGATTTTTATAATTTCTTCCCTTCTTTGGGCTTTGGGCTTGACTTGTTCTTCTTTTCCTAGAAACTTGAGGTGCAGCATAAGGTTATTTGTGCTCATCCTCTTTTCCTGATGTGAGATTTCATTGCTATAAATTTCCCTGTGAGGGCTGCTTTCATTGTGTCCCACAGAGTCTGGCAAGTTGTATCTGAATTTTTATTTTATAGTAAATAGTGTTTAATTTCTTCTTTAATTTCATCTGTGATCCATTGGTTATTCAGGAGGGTGCTATTTAATTTTCATGTGTTTAGGGAGTTTTTGTGATTCTTTGGTCAGTTATTTCAAATTTTACTGCACTATGGTCTCATAATATGCATGAGACAATTTCAATTCCTTCACATTTACTTAAGCATGTTCTGTGTGCTAGCACGTGGTCTATTTTAGGAACGTCCCACGAGCAGCTGAGAAGAATGTGTATCCTGATGTTATTGTGTGGAACACTCTGTAAAGATCTACTAAGTCCATTTGTTCAAAAATTTGTTTCTGTTATTTCTTTCTGATTTTTTGTCTAGTTCATCTATCTCTTTGTAACAATGGTGTATTAAAGCCCCCATTACGATCGCTATTGTTTATCTGATTTTTCATGTCTGTTAAAGTTTGTCTTATGTAGTTGGGTGTGCCTACATCTCATGCACAAATATTTATGATCGTTATCTCTTCCTCTTGCAGTTCCCCCTAAAAAACATAGAGTGACCTTCTTCATCTCTTTTGATCATTATTGGTTTAAAGTTCACAGGGTCTGCAAGCAGAATAGCTACTCCCGCTTCTTTTCTGATTTCCCATTCCATAGATTATTGTTTTCCATCCTTTGACTCTCAGTGTATGAATTTCCTTTTGAGTTGAATGTGTTTCTTATATACAGCATGTTGTTGGATTCTGTTTCTTGATCCACTCTGACAGTCTGTTTCTTTTGATTGGTGAATTGAAGCCATTTACATTAATGTTATTACTGATATGTAGTGGCTTACCTTTGTCGTGTTATTTTCCTGCTGTTGGTTCCTTACTTCCCCCCTCTGTTTAATTGTTTATCCTGATTTGTTGTTCCTTTCTATTGTTGTCCTTGGAATTATGGTCATTTTTATCTCTTTCTATAATATCTTTCAATACTCTTTGTAAGGTTGGTTTGGTGGCCATGAATTTCTTCAGTTATTCTTTGTCATGGAAGTACCTTATTTCTCCATCAATTTTGAAAGACAGTTTTGTAGGGCACATCAGTCGGGGTGGAAGTTCTTTTCTTTCAGGACTGGAAATGCTTTACTGTAAGCTTTTCTTCATTTGATGATTATGTTGAGAAATCTGCTGTGACTCTAATGGGTTTTCCTTCATAGGTGATCTGTTTCTTTTTTCCAGCATCTGTTAATATTCTGTTCATTTGCTGAATTTCTGGGATCTTGATTATTTTGTGTCTGAGTATAGATTTATTTTGGGTATTGCTAATTGGTGTTCCTCTATTTTTAAAATCTATGCATTCTTTTGATGTACTGAGCAGTTCTTTCATTATGGTTGTCTTTCTTTTTACCTGAGAAATTATTTCTGATATAATTTTTTCTATAGCCTGATGTATTTTTTTTTAAATTAACCTTGGTTGCTGTCATTTCAGAAATGTCAGGTGAGAGACTTCCAGATTCTCCTGTCAATTTCTCCTGGACTTGCTCTGGGCAGGTGGAGTTCTCAGATAGTGGGTTTCTCCTTTGTCTTGTCACTTCTGATGCACGAGGTGGAGCATTGTGCCTCACCCCTCCCAGGCAGCTCACCAAAGATCCCTGGGTTCCCTGAGGGTCAGACTCATTCTGCAATTGTGGCAAGAGGTGGAGCACCAAATCGGGCCTTTCCCAGGCAGCTCACAGAACATCCCTATGTTTCCCTGCTTCCTTGTTTTAAAGTATTCCTACATGTAAAAGAAGTAGATAGGAGAATGTTTTGTCAGTTGTAAAGCACAGCGCAAGTGGCAGCTGTTAGAAATGTTGTGGTCCTTCTTCTTCCTCTCATAAAGTCTCAGGAAAGACGAAGGTAAATATTTTCTCATGGTGTGTAAAGCAGTACAAGACCAGAAGATGATGGGCCCACACCATCTTCCATCCAAATAAAGAGATCCTAAAAAGAGAAGACAGACCTTTGAGCCAAGAAGCAGGAAACAACCCTAGAGAAGCAAAAGGGGATGAGAGAACACAAAGATTGGCCAGGAAGAGAGCTCAAAAATCAGCATAAGAAGCAACCAGTGCAGCAGAAAGGAGAATGGTCTTCTGGATGATACCTCTAAGAAGTAACACAAATTGCTGGAAGTGCTGTGAGATGATTCAACTTGTAGCAAATTGTACTAAGAAGCTCATCGATACATGAGTGGATAAAACAGCGGTGTATATGCACAACAGAGCACTAGTCAGCTGTACGAAATGGTCCTTTTGGGCTTGAGACCGTAATGTTAAGGGAAACAAAGCAGACACGGAAGGATAAATATGTATAGTTTCTCTCACACGAGAAACCCAAATATAAATAACTTCAAAACCGAAACAAAAGATAGATGACGGGAAGCCAGGAGGAAGACCGTGGAGTTGGGAGTGGGAGCTGGGGACAGAGGGAGAGGGGGCCGGGAAATAAAAGTAGTAACAGTGCAATCAGTATGTGTGCAAGTACCGATTCCCTGCGATGAATGTAATGCTGATGCATTGCAAGCATAGACTAACACAAAAGAAACTTAAAAAACATCCTTGAATTTTTCTTTTAAGAAATTAGCCACAGTTAAAAGAAAAAAAGAAAATTAAGTAAAAAAAAAAAAACCTCAAACTCAAAGGAATCAACAACAATCAGGAACACGTAAAAATGAGAGGGGGTATGATAATTTTACTCTGTATGATACGACTTTGAAAATATCTGAATGTTATATGAATATATAGGCAATAAATATTCTACTATTTGAAAGAGAGGTAAAATATAAGGTCTAAATCATTGTCTACAATAACAGAAGAAAAAGGGAGAATATCTGAAGTGAATGCATCAAAAATAACAGGGTACGCATTATTTTAAAGTTTGTAGAACCAAGATCCGGGGAAGATGGCGACCAGGAGAGCAGCAAGGGAGCGAACCTCCTTAATAAACACCACCAGCTCGAGACAGACTTGGCGAGCGTGAATGCCGGGACCTCGGCTGGGAAGTTTAAACTGGGCGTATTTCTCTGAGATGCCGGGGGAGATATGGTAGGGCGGACCAGGCTGCCGGGGCGAGACGTGGGAAAGACCCAGACGCTGGGAGACAGGGACGATCACCATGGGGAAGAAGCTTGGCTCGGTCCAAGCGCCGTGGGAGCGCGGTGGCCTCGGTCCCTCCCGCCTCCCGAGCCGGTGCAGCCCCCCGGCGACTCCCGACAGAGATCGGCTTGCTAGCGGCGGAGACGCCCGGCAATCCCACGTTTCGCGTGTGTCGGGCGGGCCGCGCGGAGGGCCCCAAACGCTGCCGGGAGTGGAGAGAAAGATTTGCTGGGTCCTAGCACTCCGAGAATACAGACAGCTCGATCCCTCCCGCCTCCCGACCCGGCGCAGCTCTCCGGCGACTCCCGACAGAGATCGGCTCTCTGGCGGCGGCAACGCCCAGCGGTCTCACGGTTCGTGCGCATCGGGCGGGCTGCGCAGAAAGCCCCAAAGGATAGACTGGCACCTTGGAACCTTCATGCCTGCAGGGACTCGAATAACTGGTGAGATATCGGCGCTCGCGACCAGATCACCGAGTGGGGGAGGAGATCCATCCCTATACCTGCAGGGAACCCTGGGAGGGTGGGGGAGCAGTCTTACACACCTCACCCAGGTAACTAGGTAGGGAGTATCTAACCAATATCTGTACAGCCTTTTAAGCGGAACTCTCAGCAGAAAGCTTAAGGAACATTCTCCCAAAGAGAAGGAATCATTCGAGCAGCCTTTGCAGCTGACCTTCACCTGCTGAACTGCCTTTGGAATTTATAGCTCCACATTTTGAATCTGATACCCAAAAATGGGAAAACAGAGGGGCAAAACGCAGTCTCAAAACTCAACCCCACCCAGAACAAGTTTTGAAGAGGAAGAAACAAGGGAATCAGGAAGC